>CP139502.1:17521045-17797210 GCA_021014915.2 Artemisia tridentata subsp. tridentata | reverse complement strand
AACGCTGACGAAAGTATAAATTTGAAATTTTTATGTATAAATTTGACATTTTTATGTGTAAATTTGACATTTTTATGTATAAATTTGACATTTTTTTAACCTTAATTAGACATTTTTATTAAATTTTAGAATCTTGAAAATTTTATTAAATTTTAGCCTTATGTATAAATTTGACATTTTTATGCACAAATTTGATGTGATGACATGATAAGTAAGTGTTTTTAGGCGCGAATGTACAGAAAGTGTAGAGTGGTGCTTGGATTAGCTTATTTTATGGGTTTGTTTGAAATTGGCTTATAAGCTGGAACTAAATGAGGTTATGAGCTTTTGATGATTTGTATATAAAGTTTGTTGCTTTATTAGTTTTAGTGAATTGGGTTTCTAAAGCTAAATTAGACAAGGGTTTCGCAAGAAGGTGGAGTGTTTTATATAAAGTTGGTCTTATGTATAAATTTGACATTTTTATGCTTAAATTGGATGTTTTTACACGAAAATAAGCGTTTAAAAGGATCGAGACTTGAATGTACGAAAAATGTACAATGGGGTGTTTGTCTTAGCTTATGTGATGGGCAAGCTCACATGTAATGGTTTATAAGGTTATCGACTTGAGCGTATAGCTTATGTAAGTTCATAAGCTCATAAGCCAAAAATAGGAGCTAAGACAGACACCCTACATGACATGAAAAGGTATGTTTTAACGTTCTTCAGAAGTTGGATGGTTTTGGTAACGATTTCTTATTTGAATGATGAAAATAGAATTAAGTGTATGTGCACTGCAATTTGTTGCAAACGGCCCTAGTTTACACTTAAGTTAAGTTCATGTGTTTGTTTCTTGCAAAGGGTTTTGATTGAAATGTAATCTTTTTGTTACTTGATTGGTTTGATTTGGATAAGGGTAAAAAAAAAAAAAAAAAAAAAACAAAACAAACTTGCGTGAATTTTGCATTTTATAGCAACTGTTTTGTTAGTTTTGCCGGAGGTATTGGAATTTATTACTAATAAGGGACTTTGCGTGTACATTAATGAACAGGTTTTGAGCGATCCACAGAAGAAAGCTGTCTATGATCAGTATGGCGAGGAAGGTTTGAAAGGGCAGATGCCCCCTCCGGGTGCTGGTGGGTTTTCCGGTATGCACCACGATGGTGGCTCATCATCATTCAGGTTTAATCCTCGGAATGCAGATGATATATTCTCCGAGTTTTTTGGAATGCAAAGTCCATTTGGAGGCATGGGAGGGTCTCATGGTGGGAGCCCGTTTCAGAGGAGCATGTTCGCTGATGAAATCTTTTCTCAGTTTAGAGGGGCGACCGGTGGTGGTGGTGAAGGATCAGCAAGTATGCCACCTAGGAAAGGGGCTATGATTGAGCGCACTTTGCCGTGTAGCTTGGAGGACTTGTTTAAGGGGACTACAAAGAAAATGAAAATTTCAAGGGACGTTTCTGATGGTACCGGGTAAGCTTCTGATTCTTGTCCATAAATAGTTAAAGCTACTTTTTATGCATGATACATGATCCATATGATTGAAGTTAAGTAATTGCTTTCTTATATTTGGAAATCGTGTGAATCTTTTTATCACTACTTGTTTTCCTATGATTGGCTAGACGTCATAACGTTGAGATTCTAATTTGTTGATAACTTTCCCCGTCGATAAGAAAAATTGGTTTGACTGCTAAACCTTAAAAAACTCTGACGTAGCTGAATGGTCTCTATAATGGCTCTGAAAATCTGTTGTCTTATTTAGGGACTCAAAAGTTTAGTAGTTTATATAATATTTTTTCGAAAGTAGAATTCTTTCTATAATGGTTTATGGAAGTTGAATCGTTTTAAAACGGTTTTGGAGTCACGTGACAAAATTAGAAATTTTGTAAATGCGCACTTCTATTTATTGGAGTATGCTCTTTGTAGAAAGGTTCAAAGATCTAAAACACTAGAATTTTAACAAAAAACATGCTTCAGTTGAAATATGCTGTTAAACTGCAAACCGCATCTTTCTGCAACTATTAGATGCATTTAGGGTCAATTCGACATAACACTTCAAGCTCTAAGGAGTTAGGTACTTAATATTTGCTGTGCACTATATACATCAGAATGTAAGATAAGATAAGATATGCAAAATCTCGGAATTATTTTGGGCCATGACGGGTACATATCAGTACAAATTAGATGTACATAAATGGGTAAACGGAGAAGACCCTTTCAGGTTACTCAGGAAATTAAGCCTTTTTGGCTCTGATTTACAGGGCCTAACCGGTATTCCTGTGGCCATTTTTGGACTTTTACCTGGCCATCCCAAGATGTTCACCCAGCGAGGTTTGAACCTTGGTCTCTTCTGAGACTTTGGGGACACCTTACTACTCTTGGAGATGGTTCCTATGATTAACTTATAGCATACTATATTCCCATGTAAATCGTTCCAATGCTTTTATGGGAAGTTAGGCATTTTACGACAAAAGAAAATTAAGAGTTGTTAAAGATATCACACTCTAAATGAATTTAGTGATAACAGTGTCATCAGTCCGACATATGAGGAAGTAGTCAAAGGGGAAGGTATGCCTATTCCCAAAGAACCAACAAGAAAAGGAAATTTGAGAATCAAATTCGATATTAAGTTTCCAACAAGATTGACGTCGGATCAGAAAACGGGTATTAAGCTGCTGTTGACATCTTCTTGAGGTTGTGTCACAGGTCGGTAAACTATTATAGTGGTCTTCTTACATCGTCTTGTTTTAGATGCGAAAATTGTTGCTGCTTTTGAATTATTAGATATTATTTATCAAAAAGGAATCTTGTGAATTGTGGTCATCGGGTTTGTTGGCTAGATTTTGGCTTAATTTGTGAGTTTTCTTGTAATCTGTTGAAACTTTTTATATGAACTTATTCTCAAGTTGTGAATGCGATTGGCTTAACTTGGTTCAAATGCGTCTCAGAAAACGCTTTTCACACAACACATGCAACTGTCGGTCTGTCACAGAGGTAGCAAAACGCTTTTCACACACCTTGCCGTAGACCCCTACACCTTTCTTGACTCTCTGAAATTCTGCAAATGCTATTTCTCTTCTAACCACGTACTATCACTTTCTTTTTTTTTCATTGTTCCTCTTCCCATTTTGACAGACTCAGTAGATGTACTCAATAGACATGCAGATTTGGCCTGAGATCAGTTCCAAGCCTTGCTTGAGACTGTTCCTAAAAGTATTGGCTTGTAACAACCGTTCCCTTTTGGTCTCCGGAAGCACGGTTAAGGACCACGGACCCCCTATGTTTTGGCCTGAGCTTGAGAGTTGAGAGTAGTTGGGCTTTTAGCTTTTAGACATTAAAGCAATGTCTTTGTCAAGACAATCTTTAAAGTTAGGTGTCAGAGAGTTTTGGCCACAAAATTTGAAGTAGCACCTCATCCATGTTGTTATTGTTACAATTATGTGAGCATTTAATCGTGCAGTTAGGCTTACAAGGTGGTAGCTATCATGTCATCAAATGCTGATAAAAAATGATTATTGTATTAAGAGTAGATTGCAAAAAACGTCATGTGGTTTGTCTAAATCACAGATACAATCCTTAAAACTTCGAAAGTGCAAACATAGCCACGAAAAAAAAAAAAATAAAAAAAAAAAAATAAACTTTTGGTCTAGATATTTGATACGTCTAGTTGTTATTTTAATTTGGTAAAGGACGATATCCGAACCAAAAGTTCCTTACAGTAGTTGTGTTTGCACCTTTGAAGTTTTAGAGACCTAGCTTGCGATTTGGACAAACCAAAAAGATTCATTTGCAATTTACTCTTAGAGTTTGAGATCAATATAAATCTTGTATTTGTCATACATACAAACAACAAGTCTTAGCCATTCATTTTTCATCTAAATTAATAAAAACCTATTTTTCATTTTTTTTTAAAACAACATACATTGCAAACGGTAAATCTTCGAGTTACAAAAAATACATCGCGACGAGGATTAAATTATCTATCTCTATATATATGCACTTCTCTATACTTTCGACGAATTTTTTTTCTTTTCAAAATTTCCGCCCAGAAAAATCACACATGATTTGTAAAAATCACATATGATTTGTAAAAATCACATAAAAATCAAATCACATGTGATTTTTATAAATCATGTGATTTTTCTGGGCGAAAAGTTTGAAAAAAAAAGTTCGTCGAAAGTATATAGAATTGCATATCTATAGAAGGTCGCGATTATATGATTTTTTTTTCGTGTAACGGTTAACGGTTTGCGAGATATTTAATTTTTAGAAAAAGGGTGAAAGTTGTTGTTGTTGTTTTTTTTTTTTTTTTTTTTTTTTTTTTTTTTTTTTTTTTAATTTGATCAAAAAATTAATGGCAAATATTGATTTATTAAATGTATAACAAATATAAGATATATATTGAATTTTTGCCTTTACTCTTATACGAAAAGTTTCTATGCTCAAGTCACTGAGATATTGTATGAGAAACACAAGCCAATAAATCCGAAGATGAAACCTAATAAAAATAATATTTAAGTTAGAGAATTGATTGACATGACTAAAGATATATCTAAACTATTACAACAATTGATTGGTTAATGAAGAAATAGGTTCATTTGATGAAACTAGTAGAAATTACACTAATTTTAGTCATCTCAATCATTTTTCATTATTTTCTCAATTAATTGTTACCATGTTTACCATGCTATGATTTCACAACTGAATCTTTTTGTTATTCTTAGTAAAACTTTTTATTGCTACCACACTCTTCATTTTTTGCTTCTATTGCTTTTCTACTTATAACTTACGTAGATCTTCAGTGACCGATCCAACAGAACAAGTAAAAAGATAAAGAAATATCGTTAATTGTTTCATGCTCGTTTAACGTTTGAAGTACCAATTGCTTTTCAAAAAAAAAAAAAAAAAACAAAAACGTTTGAAGTACCAATTGCGGTCAATTGGTTAATCGAAACCTATTCACTAAATGTTGGTTAGCTGTTGTTTCATGTTTAAGAAATTATTGAATCAACATTACCGATTCACTGAATATAAACACACCTAAAAAGGAGTTGCTTCTAAAACACCGATGTTCTAAAATGAGGGTTAACCTCACTAAGTTCAACTTGTTAAACCGTGAACCACATGAAGTTGTTTTTGAGAAAAAACTTATTAAACAATTGAATAATGAACCAGGTGCTCCGGCAGATATATAAGAAAACATGTTTATAAAATGGGTTTTGCTAAACATACATTATGTTTGAGAAAATAAAAACACACGCAAAATTGATTATATATAAAATAGATGTAGAGTAGGGCTGATCACGGTCCGAAAAACCGATTTAGCCAAAATCACCGCTCGAGGACCGGACCGAAATGTTCGGTTAAGGTCTGAGTTGGCCCGGTCTGGTTCATTACGTCGTTCCGGTCCATTTCAACAAAGCATAATGACTGGTTTTACGTAAAATTGAACAGAAATGGCCTAGATTGAGGACCGGATATGAGGAAAATGAACCAAAATATGTTCAATCCGATTTCTCGGTTGAATCTGCTCCACGGTCCTTAGAGCACTAGGTGTCATGAAACACCAAAACTACTCATTTGGGTCTCACGGGGTGCCACGTCACCATGACATACCTTCCTTTACAACCCCTCTTTATCATAACATACCACAACTTACTCATTTGGGTCCCACCATTTTATATTTTTTTTTTATTAAAATTTCCAAATAAACTAAAATTTATTTTGAGAAAATTACTGTAGTGCCCATTTACATGGGCACGTATCTTCAAATGCCCAAACTTTTTTCAAAACTCAAATATACCCATACATTCCGCGTATGGTTATACGTGTGTTTACGTGGGATGATGTGGTTCCATCTAAGCCGTCCAAAAAATAAATAAATAAATAAACAAAAATCATTCCGCGTATGATTTTACAAGGAGTTACACGGGATGCATTAAACATTTTTTTAAAAATATTCCGCGTATGGATATACGCTAATACGCGCGGATCAAAAAAAAAAATATTAAAAATTATTTTAAAAATATTCCGCGTATGGATATACGCGGGTATACGCGGAATCAAAAAAACAAACATCGGGAACAAGCGAGTTTATCGGGAACGAGCGAGTTTCAGTAGAATCTACCACTGTTTGAAGAGACTCATGCATGTATAATCCGACCAATTCAAAGATAAAACATGCAAGAAGAAGGGATGGATTGCAGTTGAAAAAACAGATACTAAATCATAAAGGAGAGCTAATCGAAGGAGAGAAAAAAGAAAAGCGAAACATATACTTATATTTTCAGATCGAAGCTTTTTTTGTGGTGTTGTGGTGGAGATAAAGAAGCAGGTGTTGGTGGTGTTGTTGTGGTGATAAAAGATACCGCGAGTTGCTATTGGTGGTGTTGTCGTGGTGTTTTGCTGTCGTCGTGTGTTGGTGGTGTTGTCGTAGTGGTTTTCGGTTGTCGTGGGGTTGGTGGTGTTGTGGCTATAAAAAGACATAGGTTGTTGGTTTTGTGTTGTTGTGGTGTTGGTGGGGTTTTGGCTATAAATACCCAAGGTTGTTGCTGTTGGTGGTGAGGTGACAGATGGTGGTGGTGGTTGCTGTGGTGAGGTGACAGGTGGTGGTGTTTGTTGTGGTGTTTTGCTGTCGTCGTGTGTTGTTGCTGTTGGTGGTGAGGTGAATATGGCGGATTATCGGGTATTTCGCAATCTTAATTTTTTTATGTTCCATAACATGTATTGTTTATTTATTTGTAAAGTATACGTGTTGTAATATATATTTATATGTTTTTGTTATTTTAGGATTATCCGGCTGACGTTACATGTAGGAGTAGGTTGTCTTTTCTTAGTGCTATTAGAAATTTGATCACGAACACCCCAAGGGAACAATTATTTAGGCAAACGTGTTTTGGTTGGTTGTTAGATATACCAAAAATGCAAGAGAGTTGTGTCTTAGTGCATTATTTTATATGCCACCAAGTGCCGTGTGATGAGGGTGAGTCAGACATTGTTCCTTTGAGATATCGTGTACGTGATCTTTCTCGGGTAGGTGAGGTTGAGATTAAGTTTGGTAGAGAGGAATTTTGTCTAGTTACTAGTTTAAGGTTTGGGACGGATTTTAGAAATCGTTTTGAAGATGGACCTATTCCTTTTAGGAGACGTGTGTTCCCCTCGACACTAGATTCACGAACAATAAAAGTTGGTATGTTGTATAATATAATAAAAAGTAAAGAGTTTCTTGATTTGAGTGACGTGGATGCCGTTCGCGTTTGTTTGATATGCGTGTTGTTGTTGGTGTTACAAGGGACTGAGGTTAGGAAAGTAGTCGATGAATTTTTATTTAGGTTAGTTGAGGATTTAGATGCCTGGAATCTGTATCCGTGGGGGTCGTATGTATGGCCAACCTTGTACAATAATATAAAGGATGTAGCAGTTGCGCGTAGGGCAAAGCACTTTGCCGAGGGGAGGGATCCTGATACAATTCCTAAGTACTCGTTGAATGGATTTATATGGGCCTTCAAGGTATGTCATATATAAATTTGTAAACTTCATGTATATGTATCCCGTTAGCACTTTTTAATAATAATTACCTTTTTTGTAGACGTGGATATTGGAGACGTTCCCGCATGGTGCAGCCCCTACCTTTTTTTATCGTCAACAGTTTTATCCCCGATCAATTGCTTGGGGTTTTAGAAACGTGGTCAACAGGGAGGGTCTACACATGATTCTGGATGGCCAATTGCGTGTGAGTTTGACATATGCACTAAATTTATTACGATATAATTATTAAATTTTGTTTGGTTTTTTTAATGTTGTATATATTGTACATTTTCTTAAAAGGTAAATCGACCGTTGGCGAGGCTTACACCAGATGAATTTGAACAAAATACCGAGTGGTGGGTTCAAAGTAGAGCGTTTTTTGATGGGAACCCGCCCCCCCCCCCTCCAGTAATACAGCAGCCGGGAAACCGATCTGTGCGCGAAGATATCCCCCCCCCCCCTATTGTTTAAGAAGATGAATGAATATGAAGCATTGTTAAAGGAGCATGACTTGCAGATCAAACAATTAAACGAGAAATATGGGGTAAACAGTTTACGTATACTTATTGACGTTTTGTATAAACATTAATTAATATTTTTTAATTGTTTGTTTAAAACATTTAATGCATCAATTCCGATTTGTGAAGAAACCACAACCACAAAGAGAATCAAGCTTCGTTGGTGCTGAGAATGTTGGTTTTAGTGCCTTTAGTGGTTTTCAAAACACGCAGGTATATTTACATGCTTTTATTTTACTTATATTTACATTTGTTGGTTACTCACTTTTCGTTTTAATTTTATATTTAGGGATCGCAACGGCCTGGCCGTCCAATTGTTGCGGCACCTAACGAGTCTTTCTTTGAAGGTCTTCATGTACCTTCACCTGCTGTGACGTCTACATGTCCATCATGGTTTCCAACCACCGAACATACTGCTACCCGTACACCAATTGGGTTCGCCGCGTTTGCCATGCCCGTTTATGACCAGGGAGGTCCATCTCACGGCCCTGTCGTTGGTGTTGAGAACCAGGTAACATATTAATTATTTAAAATAAATATCGATTATTATTGTGTACTAGTAATCATATTGATGTTAAGGATGCGATGGAGCGACCGAGGAGGGATAGTCGACCGGCTAAATATCAGCAAGATCCTTATACCCAACAGGGACCTACCACTATCCCCCTAAGAAACGTGCGGGTAAAAGTAAACGGAATAAGGATACCTCGAAGATTCCACCGTTGAACTTAGGAGAAGCAGCGGTTGATGAGGATGCAGAGGCTGATGATGTTACTTATGTTGGTTCTGGTTTTGCGGATCCTTTAGCAGTAGATAATGTTGACCCCAATAAGGTAACACTAAAAGATGTTTTAAATTTATTAGTATTTATGTTTCTGATTAACATAGTTACACTTTATTTTTTGTTTTTAGGTAGAGCGTCGGACATATGTTACACTTGACCAGTTCCTTAAAAACCCAACAGTTATATACCTTGACTGCCTTCCAAAGGGTTGGGTGGCAGATCTGAACTTCTTTCAAAAGCTACTTCCGCGTTTTTACAGGAATGGTACTGATCCAGGACCAGCCGATGAAATTGGTTGGCTGTCTGACGATGTAAGTTTATGGTTCTATATTTTTAAAGGTTTAGATTATTTTGATTTCAAGAACGTAAAATGATTCAATATATTCTTATAAATCAGCATATGAATAGTTGGGTGGAGATACTAATAAGAAATAGGCCACCTGATGCGGAATGGACTATTTCGAAGTCATGGACAGCCTCGAGTTACCCCACCGAAAAAGGTTTTGTACCCATGCTTGCGATAGCTCCTTGGATCAGGGGAACATTGGATGGCAGCACGATTCCGTACCCGTCATGGGATGATGTCAACTGGGTAAGTAAAAGTCTTTCAACGTAAAATAATTCAATATAATCTTATTTAATTGTGTATATTTATATAAATTTTCAATGTAGGTGTTGATGCCGATGAATGTTCAAGGAAATCACTAGGTAACTGTGATCATTGACCTAAGGGGATCCACTTTGTTGGTTCTCGACTCCATGCACAATATTCATCGTTGTGAATATATAAGGAAATATGTAGAAGAATGGACTGCACATCTCAACACTTGTTTAGAACAGTTGGGACACTTTAGACGAACAGGGCGGATACACTACAACTTTGAATTTTTCTACAACAACCCAAGGTATCCAATCCCACAGCAACAGAATTCCTCAGATTGTGGAGTCATCACTTGTTGGCTCATACATCAGTTTGTGACAAAAAAGTTTCCACCACGATGGGATGTGGGTGATGTGGAAGGCTATTTCCAAAAAATTAGGTGTAACATGGCTCGGATGTATTATTTATGTCGATGTGAGGAAACTAGTATGTGTGGCTATGGTTAATTAAGATCATTCTTGAAGTTGTATATATTTTATGTTTAACATTCATGTTGTTGCTCCAAAAAAAAATGTAATGTACAAAAACAATAGAGGATATCATATTACGAAAATCATATAAAGTACAAGAACAAAAGAGGATATCTTAACGCAAACATGACACAAATTTAATTATAGAAACGAGGCTTCCAAATCGCTTTATTACGTTCATCTGCTTTAGCTTCCTCGTGCTCAAAGTGGTCTTGTTCCGCCCATTCAACCATTTGATCAAAAGTGTCATCTGATTGTGCCATATTCTTTTTTCTATCGTCGTTGTCACTTGTGTAGTCTGTTATCACATGATCCATCATTTCTGCCAAGGTAGCATTTGGGCATATATGTTTTGCAATAATAAAATCGACACCTGCATGGTCAATGTAAATCTCCAACTGGCCTTGTGCTGCTGAAATATCAAACATCACATGCATATCATAGTTGTTTCTTAGTTTGACGGTGATTGAAAACCCAGTGTGTGGTACTTCATAATAAAGAGCATGAATCTTCCTATCAACAATGTTAAACAAATATTGCTTCAGCTCTTCCAACTTCATTCTTGGAATGTTGATGTTCATCTTCCAACTGTTTGCATACTTTGGTTTTCCGTCATTGCAAACCAATTGACCATTATTGTGAACAAGAAAATTGTAAACGGTTTGCGTATAAGGTTTAGTAGGTTTACTTTTTTTCTTGCTGTCAACTTTAAACCGGATACGCTCTTCACGCTTGTTTCTTCTTTGAACCATTTGATGTAGATACCGGACACGCTCTTCACGTTTTAATTTTGTTTCTTCTGAAATTACACCAACAAAAGATTCTTCCAAAGAACCATCATCTGGAATCAAAACTGTGCTTATATCTACAGGATGATCAGAAACGAAAATTTGGAGATTCCCAGCAACTTTTGCGATGTCATACATAACATCAATATCATAATCGTTGTTAATTGCTTTCATACCCTGTAACGTATTGTTTTGTGGCAATGCGTAATATAGACAGTGGACTCGTGTAGGTAATTTTCTGCTGAGATAGGTAAGCATACCCTGAAAATCAATTTGTGGAACAATAATATTGATGTGTGAACCATCTTGATATGTGAATGGGTTAACTATAAACTTTCCGTTGTAGTTGATAGTGAATGCGAAATTAGGGTTGTTAGATGTAGACATTTCGTGAATGGAACTAGTGTATTTCATTCGTTGAAACCACCAACTGGTATATATATATAATCTGATCGGGTAGGTGAGCATTCATACCGTTGTCCTAATAGGTAAATGAGTAATCAAATCAATGTTTTATTTATTTTCATGAAAGACGCTAATGTGTTATCAAATCAACAGTGTAAGTGACCATCATTTTCACCCACTTGTCATTCCTACTATTCCAACAGAGTTGTTGTGGACAAACATACTTGCATTACAAATGGAATTTCTTACAAGATACGTAACGTATGTTACACATTAACTACAATAACAGGAAAATAATAACTAACTTTGCTACAAACTAAAGAAATTAAACCAACTATTACTAGATTCCTGCGTATTTTGATCATTTAGATGTTGAGAGGCGTATGGTTGGGAGTCGTATAGTTCATAGCCTTGAGACGGGTTATAATCAGCATTTTGTTCGTGACTTACCTCACCTTGTTCATATGGTTGCGGTTTATATGTGTTATGTTCAAATACTTGCGATAGGTGTGTGTCATTAGTCGGAAAGTTATGATGATGTGTTTCAGTCGGGTATGCGTCGAACGTATGTGGACTTTCATGTTGCTCGTCCACTGTTTTTTTCTTTTTGCATTGATAAGATTTATGACTCGCTTGACCACACCTACCACATTGTTTTACTTGTGGTTCCTCACCCTAAGATGGTATACGGTTAGTATTTTTTGGCCGACCGGGTTGTGGGTTGTCCATTCGCGGAGGAATGATGGGTTGTATGTGCGGTGGATACTCCCATTCGTGAAACTCTCCAACAAAATTAACCGACTCTGCGTATGTCGCTTGGTATTTCAGTTTTTTAAACCAATCTTGTACGAACTGCACTCAATCTGTTAGACCTAAGAACCTAGTAACAGAAATAACGTGACCACAAGGTATCCCGGAAAGCTGCCACTTGCGGCAGTCACATGACATGGTCGCTAAGTTGACCTCACGATTGTATCGGCCATCGTACACCTGGAATCGATCTTGGTTAATCCCGTATACATTCCAAGTTGCGCTTTTTATTTTTCTCTTTTCCACCTTATGGGCAGCCCAATCTGTTATATCATACTTCATTTTCGCTGCATAAACACATAGACATAAAACAGTGACTTTATATTACACAAAATCATCTAAAAAATATATATATTTTCTTTTGGAAGATAAATACCAGCAACTTCTCGCCGTTTAAAATACCAATCTTGCACCATTTTTCGATATTGCTCTGTCAGCATTGTGATTGGCAGCTTCCTTGATTTGACAGTACAAGCATTAATAGACTCAACGCTGTTAGATGTACAATAATTGTAACGAGTGCGTGGGGAATGTGCTCTGGACCATCTTTGTACATCCGCTTCAACTAGCTTGTTGTATGCCTCAGGCTGAATAGACTGTAGTATTTGCATCTTCCTTTCAAATTCTTCAGGTGTATACGCTTTGCATATACTCCAATATAGCCCCTTGGTTTTTTTATTTTTCAAAGAAAGATTCATCATAAGATGACGACAACAAATACCATGAAACGCCAACGGGTATTCATTGCGTACTGCTAACGCGATAGCAGGATGCCTATCAGATATGATAACCAAATCCTCGCGATCGGCTATGCATTCTTTAAGGACTGAAAACCACCATGACCAACAATCACCAGTCTCCCCTCTGCATATACCGTAAGCAACGGGCACAATCTGGTTGTTTCCATCCATGCCTACAGCTAACAAGTTTGTCCCTTTGTATAGACCCTTCAAATGTGCCCCGTCGACTACAAGCAGAGGGCGGAGATTTTGTACAAAACTTCGAATCTGAAAAAAAAAAATAAACGTAAACCCCTTTTAATAAGTAAAAGTATAATAACATATCACATTTATTGAATTTAAAAAAAAAAATGAGCATAACTTACTGAAACACCAATGGCAACGAATAACATCTCGAAAACTCCTTTTTCGTTTGTCTTGATACGCGTGATTGTGCCTGGGTTTTTTTTTCTAGATTGTGACAATAATACGGTAACATTTCAAACAATTCTGTCGGTGAACCCTTAATCATTTGTAACCCATAATCCTTTACTCTCCATGCTTGTTGGTAAGATATACTGATTTTATATTGCGCCAACATGTCTTTTTGCATATCTTTTGGTTTAAATCTCGTCTATTGTCTTTTAACTTGTCACTAAAAATGTGACCAATAACTTTTTTATTTGCATTTCGATGGTTAGGATATGTTTGAGTTTTGGGACACGTGTGAATATCTTTCACACCTGTAACTACAAACACATCTGTACCTTGGATGCGTTTAGAGTTAATTCTCCATTTGCATTGTGTATAATGAAAGCATTTACAATCAAACCTGTCTGGTTCCGACTTTCGGACTAAAAACTGGTAACCTTCTTTTAAACATTTCAACCTAACTGCAACGTCTATTTTTTCTCTTGTGTCAAAAAACTTTCCGACAAAAAAGTCAGAATCACAATTGTATTGGTTTGAACTTATTGGTTTGGACTGGTAAAGAGGTGTTTCTGGAACAGCAGAAGTTAATGAAAATATGTTTTTCCATTCATGGTGAATAGGTTTTGGGTTATTACCAACTCCAAAAAAACCATCATTTTCTTCATCTTTGACATCCTCATCGGCCTCCTCGAATGCAAACGAGGATCCTGGGTTTGTGAAGTACGGCTCATCTTTGTATCCGGACCCATTATTTTCATATTCATTAGATTCAATATTTTTAGATGGGCCATCATCAAAAAAAGACTTATTATGGTTTTTATTATAGAAATTAGATGAGTTTTCTTGAAAAGCAGAGGACTCGATGTTTTGGTTAGTTGTTGTTGTTTCAAAAAAATTGTAAAACGTTTCGGTTTTTTGGGTGGACCGAAAACATGTTGTTTCTTCAAATTCTTTCGCTTTAACCACATACAGATGTGGCATTCCTGCATTCGAAATCAGTAAAAAAAGTTACCTCATCGTCGTCGGTAATATCCATTCGAACGTCAAACGAAGGGTGCGAAAATTTAATATGCAGCCGAATATTGGGATCCACATTGAATTTAGAACGCACATAATCAACTAACCACGAGTACGTGATATTAGTATACATAGCCACACCTCGTTCAGTGTCATCAAAATGTAATATACATTTGAATTTATGTATATCTGAAGTCATTGCTATGTGTATCTGAATTTTTTTGTATTAGAGTAAAAGTAGTTGCTACGTTTCGATATAAATCTTTCCTTATATACACATACATTTATGTGACTAATCAATGACAATTGCGCGTACGCGTATTTTTTTATGCGTGATATGACACATGTGGAAAACTAGAAGGGGGGTTGAATAGTTTTTACCGTTTCTTTAATTTGTTAGTTCAAAGGAAACAATCACAAATTAAGTTATCACATAATATAAACTAAAGATAAAGAGATGAAAGATCAAACCACATAACACAAGTGTTTATAGTGGTTCGGTTTGCAAGAGATCCTTATCCTTGCCCTACTCCACTTCCTCGAGTTGCTTACTCGAGAGATATCTTTCACTAAGATATAAACTCCCTTCAAGGTGGAGAAAACCTTTACACGTCGCTTACTTCCTTTTCCGGTACTAAGCTAAACACCGGGTTCTTTCACAAGGTAGAACCAACCTGACGCCGCCTAATTACTTTACCGACACTAAGCTAGATGTCGAGTTCTTTACACGGGTACAACCACTCCCTACTCTCTTTGTGCTTTGAGGACTAAAGCACTAACCACACTTACTGATCTAACTGATACAAAAGATAAGAAACACTTAAAGTGTTTACACAGAACCTATACTACAACTTCACAACAGTCTGCTTGTTTGAAGCTTGTTAACTTGATCTTCTTTGCTACAAAAGAAACATCAATGATATATATAACTACTGTGGTTAGTAACTAAAGTGAATGTATGTGTTTTTCTTTTCTAAGTGGATGATTAGATCAAATGCCAAGCCTGCTATTTATAGGCAAACAAGGCAAGGCTCCTACGGATCCGGCGGATCCCTCAGAAGGGATCCGTCTTTGTATGGACTTGGATCCGCGGTATGACAGCTAATGTTGCACATGAGATTTCCTCAAATCTTTCCATATCCTTGTGTTGTCAAATCAATATCTTCCAATGTCAACTATATAACTTGAGTATCTAATCAAGATATCACACAATCTTACTAAGATTGTATTTGTGATGTATACCATGATGTCACTTTGTAACTTTTAAATTAAAGTTTCCATTAAAGGAAATACACATGTATATGTAATATAATGTTAGTGATCATGTTAAATAAAAGATGTGTTTTGAAAAAGACTTTAACTAGTATTTATAATTTGCTTAAGGAATATACTTTGTGTTTGTCATGAACAAAACATAAGCAAAGATCGTAAAATATAAATAACATTTTTAGTACGATATTTGTATTAACAATTAGACCCGAAATATGACAATGATGTGACAAGTCTATGACAATGATGTGACTAATCTATGACAACCCCGCGTACGTGTAATTTTTAACGCGGGATATGACACGGATTAGACAACTCTATGACAATGATGTGACTAATATATGACAATGATTTGACTAATCTATGACAACCCCGCGTACGCGTAATTTTTTACGCGGGATATACTCTATTTAAGTCTTACATTGTTACGCCAATTACACACAATCCTTTACACCGCTTACTAAATAACATTTACTAATATATTCCTTTTGACGTTTTCAAAAAATGTCGGACAACATACCATTCGACCTTCAAGTTGATATCATGAAGAAACTACCAGTTAAGTCGTTACTACAGTTTCGTACTGTGTCAAAGAGATGGAAGTCTTCCATAGACTTGCCGAACTTCATCCGTAGTTACGGTTTTCGTGAAAGAGATATGTGTTGTTTCAATTTAACATATATGCAAGGTAATGTTGGTTTTATGTTTTCCGTAAATGAAAATTTAGCCTTTACGAATCTAGAAACAACTTTGAATCTTCCAACTCTTAAGCCAATTGCTACTTCTGAAGGTGTCTGGTGCTTTTCGTATGGTTCAAATATGATGGTTGTTCTTTGGAACCCATCGATAAAAAGATCTATAGGAATATTCGTCCCTACTTTCTTGAATCAACCTGATTCACCAAAAATGGTCATCGGTTTCAGTGTCCGTCCCGACAACTTAGACCCTACCCTTTTAAAGATTAATTACTCGTATTACGGTCAAGGACCATGGTATGTGTCACTTTATACATTTAGTTCCAGACGTTGGAACAATCTTGAAAATGACCGTTTGCCCCGTGAATCAATTAGAATTAAACGGTCTGGTCAAGCAGTAGTGGGTGGCAAAATTTTCTGGGTAGGTTCTGAAAAATTTGTTCATGATGATGGTGTTTCGTACAAACGATACATGCTTGTTTCTTTTGATTTGGTTACTCACCAATTTCAAGTGCAAGACATACCTCGATTGATAAGATTTGTGGTTCAGCCTCCATTCTATATATCTCAGCTACGAAACTCTCTAGTAGTTTCAGGTAGTTACCTTGAAGAAGAGCACAAAGTTTTGTGCGCATGGGAATTAGAATTTGATGGTGGTGTTGTATCATCGTGTCCAGTGCTATTCACCATCCCATTCCCAATTGACAATGAGGTAAAATTAATTGGATTTACCAAGGCTGCAGAACCAATTGTTCAAGCTCAGAGCAACCAAAAAATAGCTCACTCACTACAAGTGTACGAGCGAACATCTCAGGAGTTTCAAAACATGGGAATTGAAGCAAATGCTGGTTCATTTTTCATTGGCCCATACAAAGAATCACTAATTCTTCTTGATCAACCAAACAATACCTATATGGTTTAGTTTGGTGTGTTTAAGGTTATCAATGTATGTCTTTTCTAGTTTCTACAACTGTTCTAGGCTTTTTTATTTATGCTACAACTAATTAATGCAATTTGTTTGTACTTAATGTTCAATGTTTTTTATTTATATGTCCAGTAACATAATGTTGCCAATATACATTATGCTCTATATATTAATACAATGACGTGACAAAAACATGACAGTTGCATGCCTATGTAATTTTGTACCCGAAATATGACAATGATGTGACAAGTCTATGACAATGATGTGACTAATCTATGACAACCCCGCGTACGCGTAATTTTTAACGCGGGATATGACACGGATTAGACAACTCTATGACAATGATGTGACTAATATATGACAATGATTTGACTAATCTATGACATCCCCGCGTACGCGTAATTTTTTACGCGGGATATGACACAATTTCAACTATAAAAACTCATTCACAATTCAATTTCTCTAAACACATATCACCATTATCAAATTATCTACTCTCCAGAAAAATTTAACAATTCAGAAAAATGTCCCAACAAAACAATTCCGGATACACAAAACGTTACCAACATAATGTTGGGGCTTCATCTACCTCTTCAAACACCCCGGACAGGTTAATACCCGGTCCGGCAGGTATTATTCAAGCGGCTATTCTCCGCAAAAATGCGGACATTAGGGAAGGTGGCCCTGATTATTGTCTAGTGCCAACACAAGAGTATGTAAGAAAGATAAATGAAGATGTCGTTGAAGAAGATCATTTTTCGCGTGGGCCATGGCTATGCGATATTAATAAGCTGCGTAATAGCGAAGGCATCATCGTAACTGGTTGTCTTGACAATATAAAAAACTGTATCGTAAAAGGGAAACTTGAACTTGTAGTAGCTGTAATCAAGACTTGTACTCCTACCGCACTTGGTGAGCTAACAGTGACACTAAAAGATCCAACGGGGACATTCTCTGGTACAATTCATCACAAAGTCCTTACACAAGAATCGGGTTACAAAGACTCTATCAAAGTCGGAGCTGTGTTGGTACTTCGTAATGTTTCCGTGTTTACCCCAAAATCAACACCCTTTGGTCTTAACATTACATTGAGGAACATTGTTGAGGTTTTCAACAAGGATACAGTTTTTATTGGCTGAACCTTTACATATTTATTACCTACGTTTACGTTTAATATTGTCTATGTAATGTTTATTTACATCAACTTCGTCTTTTTTTGTTTGTAGCCGAATAAAAGTATTATGCTATATTAATCCTCTTTATTACTTGTAACTGAATTAGGGTTTAACAAACTAGGGCTTTTTTTTATTCTTTTTTTTTTAATTCGTCCAGAGTAAATTGTATATTGGTACATCAACAAATTAGGGTTTAATAATAAGTATAGATCAAGCGGAATGTTTTTAAAATAATTTTTAATATTTTTTTTGGATCCGCGCGTATCAGCGTATTTATATACGCGGAATGTTTTAAAAAAAATGTTTAATGCATCTCGTGTAAATCCTTGTAAAATCATACGCGGAATGATTTTTGTTTATTTAATTTTTTTTTGGACGGCTTAGATGGAACCACATCATCCCACGTAAACACACGTATAGCCATACGCGGAATGTATGGGTATATTTGAGTTTTGAAAAAAGTTTGGGCATTTGAAGATACGTGCCCATCTAAATGGGCACTACAGTAATTTTCTCTAAACTAAATTCATTTCATAAAAAATAAAAATACAATACATCAAATTTAAACACATACGAAACATAAACTAACGTCACGAAAAAAAACGATACGGGACTTAAAAGGACCAAAAATATCCTCGAGACATGAAATGTCAATAGGTTCCTTCGCATCCCATTTGGGGTGCTTTTTCAAAATATCCCACACGTGAACATATGCGAACTTTTTCCCGCAAAAGCGTTGTTCAAAATTTTCCTTCGCATTCTCGAGGTGATCGTTGTCATTTTCACCGCTTCTACGCTGCAAATGTTTGTAGACAGCGTTGAATTTTTGACAATCACCGTTAATCCGTGTCCATTTACCGGTGAGCATATTTTTGGTACGACGCTCACGGCCAGATTGATCGTTGAACATATCCAGAATCTGGTTCCAAAAGAATTCATCGGAACGGTCATTTCTGATATCTTTGTCTTGGGAAATTTCTATCCAAATTTCCGCAAGCAGCTTCTCTTCTTCCTTGGACCAGTTTCTCTTCCCTCACACCACATCCTCAAGGTCATCATCATCGTCCGCGTCAAAATTCACGACTTTTTTTGATTTTTTGGCCATCGTTTTTTTCCTCGCGATTTGGACGGTTCACAGGGTTGAGGTACTTTGAATTGAGAATCTGGTTGTGAATCAAGGTGTTGTTGTGGTTGAGATTGAGGAAATGTTGAAGGTTGCGATGGGTTAAAAAACTGTGGTTGAGATTGAGAAAATCGTTGTTGGGGGTAAGTTGCGAATCCTTGAAACGCAAATTGTTAGTTGTGGTAAATTGCCTCGGGAGTCAATAGCTGATGCGTGGTTTTGCAACCTTACAACAGGTTTTACCTCTCGAGGGATCTCAAGAGGCTTGCAATCCCCACCAGGCAGTGTACCTGACCGATGTAGTATAGTGAAGTGGCAAGTACCGGGGGATTGATCGTTCTCTAGGGGAATAGTATCGTTATGATTGAAAAACTATTCTAATAGGTCTAAGGGTGAGGGAAGATTCTTTTTGTATTTTTATATTTTTATGAAAGCAAGTAAAATCTCGGGTTTGAAGGAGTGGGCGGAATTAGTTGCTAGTCAACTAACCCAAATAACTACAAATGCAAATAAAATAAAATAACTGAAAATGAAAATGTTGTGAAACTTATGTGGAGAGAAATGTGTTTACTTATATTTCCTTACTCCCTAACTATCTTTTACCGGTTGATTAGTGTGTATTAATTGCGTGGATGACGGGCGTATTCCTTAATACCAATCGTGGGGTGGCGTACGTACTTCCCCAACTCTACAAGCTCCTACTTCACTCCTATGTCAAGCCGGCTAAGAAGCTCCTAACATGGGATCACTAGAATTCGCTCATGCATTAAATACAACCATAAAAACCTTAGTACGCATTGGTTCATGTTTCTTAAGACGTTCAAGCAAGTTACCGTATAGGAGGTTAGCCAGTTTTCTTAAGCCTAACATCGATGAACAATCATCCAATACAATTAATAACACACTAATAACCAATAATCAATAGCTAGGTTTCATTAGATCTAAGCAAACACAAAATAAATCTAGCCTAGCATGTTAATTAAAAGACAAGAACAAGATATAATCAAACAACACATAGACATATTGATTGATTAAATGAATACTTATCTTCAATTAAACATGGGAGATCCAAGGGTATGAATACCCTTAAAAATGGCAGAAATTCGTCTTAGGGTTTCTCCTCACAAAGTTGCACACTAATGACAAAAAATTGCAAAACTATATATAGAACTTAGTCGCTGACGGCGTCACGTTGTAGATCTTGACGCCGTCACCTCGCCGTGTCTAGGGTTCCCGGATGGCCTTCCTAACGCCGTCCCTCTTTAGTCCTCCAAAATCCGCTCTGGCCTATCAAAGGTTGACGCCGTCAGAAATGAGCTTGACGTCGTCTCTCTTTAACTTAAACCGTGATGGCCTTGATCATCTTAAAGGGTGACGCCGTCAGACTTTCCATTGCAAAACTCTCTGGCGCGTCACGTGTATTTTTCATATCCACCTCTTTTGCCAAGCCATGACGCCGTCTAGAACAATCCCTGACGCCGTCAAAGGTACTTTTCCAGCCGATTTTGAGACTTTGTCGTTTTCTTCACTTTTATGCTCCAAAAACGTCCAAAATGCTTCTTTTTCCAGATTTCTTCTTCAAAGTACCTAAAATGATAAAAGGAACGATTTAGGGCAATATTTGATCAAATAAATACGATTTAGGGCTTAAATGACCCCCTAAAAGCGGTACACTTTTCGCTTCATCAAATACCCTTACACTTGAGATTTGCTTGTCCTCAAGCAAATGCGCTTTTATTCTAATCAAAATACAAGTTAGGGGTCATTTAACACTAATATAAAAGTAATTACAACAAATAGTCGTTCCACTTTAATCATAATAAGCACGGAGATTACAAACTAGCACCTCACAAGTAGTGTTTAGATACTCACATCTCTCAGGTGTCATCAAAATAAATCTCATAAATGAAAACGGATAATATCTCTCACTACCTGTCATAGCAAATAGATTACCATAGGCTTGGGAAAGGATCGAAAACCTTCTCCACTAGGCGTAAGCACCTAAGATAAACTATCAAAGAGGGCTTTTACATGGGTTATAACGTGAGGTGTAGGGATATGATAAACACGGATTTGTTGGATAAGGGATATTTTACTGGTGGCGAGTTAAAGATCTTGATTAATTACATGCACAATATGACGTTGCTAAGCCAAGACTAGACTCGACTTAAGCTAAAAACAAAATAACAAAAACATAAAATAAACATAAAATGAAACGGGATGGTAGTCCGTATGTTTTTTCTATTTTTCTTTTTCTCATTTTTTTTTTGTATTTTTCTTGATTTTTTCGATTTTTTATTTTTTTTTTATTTTTTTTTCATACACTCTTGCCCTACCATCCAAAATAATACATCATAGGGGCGTTGCATTCCCCTTATACTTGAACTTTTACATAACTTTACAAATAACTATTCTAATGACTCGAATTAAGATAATCGAAACACTTGGAGTACTTTTTAAAATATTTAGCACATATGGGGGTAATAATGTTGTTCTTCCCCATTACTCCATTACACTAGTACTTTACCCATGAGTCCCAATCGTCCCAAAATAATATGTACAAGGATATGACTCTACTTAGCAACCATGTAATCAATTAGATAATTAACTTGGGTTTAAACAAATGTTGTCACAATAATGCACTAAAGATGAGTGCATATAAGGTAGGCTAAGGCGATTTGGGTGTACATTTAAGTGGGGTGTAAACAAATTCTTCCTTTAAGTAAAATGCTTAAAGGTCGAAACGAAAAGATAGGCTCTGAGGGGTGTACTAGGGGTATCGTGTACTAAAAATGAGTACAACGCAAAGGGTGTGGGAGAATTACTTGACCAATGTAGTCAACGTAATTATAACAAAAACACAGGTGTAAAACAATGGGTTAATCCTAATGCCTCTTATCATGTAGTAAATCTAACTACACGAATGTAGTCTCACTTGTGGCCTCGGAATGGTCCTAACGCAAGTTCTAGAATCTAAGTGCTACCGGTACACACATCATAGCATAAATGCTTTTCCTACCAATTCTAGGGGCGAACCTCACATATTTGGGGTGGAAAATTTTTTAGTGGTATGGTTTTTGTGCTAGTCATATAACTCCTATCCATGAGACGCTCATTAAGATCAAAGTTTCACTCCTATATGTTGTAAAAAATTTTAAATTTGGCACTAAAATTGCCCTAACAGGTATTTATCTCAGTTTTATTACACATCTACCATTAATCAAACAAAAATCAAGCGTAATTGCATTCTCTAAAGTATCGTATTTTACCCCCCCCCCCTTACACTTAAGATGAACATTGTCCCCAATGTTCAAATAACAAGATGTAAAAGTAAATAAGGTAAAAGAATGAAATCAAATACTCCCCTGATTCGCTCGGTGGATAATGTGGTAACATGGTTAGATCTTCTTCCAAGAGAATGTAGAAGCTCCAAGACTAATGCATCGCCATAAGCTAGATTCCACATACATCTCCTTGTCCAAAATAACCTGTTAAACCTGAGAAAACAAACACGAAAACCTGCATAACATCGGCGGGATAAATTCTATATATAAGGATATAATGCTTGTGGAATGATAATTTTGCAGATTCCTGAAGTTTATAAGTTAGAGATTTAATAAAAACTTTTTATGAAAACAAAACTTTCAAAAATTTCTGAAAATTAAAACCTGACGCCGTCAGGTTGTAATGCCTGACGCCGTCAGAAATGATCTGACAGAATTCTCATGTTAAGTTTCCGGAAAATTTCTGGAAAAACCTATACCTTACTTCCTGGAATTCCTGCAAAACATCATTATGACTCGATACAAGCATTTGACTCAAACAAATACTAATATGTATGTTAATTTAATATTATTACGATTCATGTTCATTTGTGTTCTAATAAACCGATTTGGATTTCCCTTACACTTATCTTTTGCAAAATACCTTTATATGTGGTTAAGACGAAGTTAAAAACAAGATAAAGCATTTTCACAATTTAGTTTTGAACATGAATCAATAATAATAAAAATTAAACATACATACGGAAACAAATAAAACCAAACAAACAAATAAATAAACACACAAAGCAAATAAAGCTTGGGTTGCCTCCCAAGAAGCGCTTTTCTTTATTAACGAGTCTTGTAGCTAGACTCAAAGTCACTCTACCCTATGTAAGTGAGCTCGTCATCGAGGACGTCTTTAGGGTTAAGCTTGGATTGAAGTTTCTTATTGGTCCGCTTAGTACAATATATCTTTTCAAACTTCTCTCCATCCGGGTCATACAATGTCATCTTAATATGCCATGACCCATCTCCATCTTTGGGTGGTTTGTCCCATTCCCACTTATGATCATCGTCCTCACAAGTCCACTTATTCATCCCTAGGTTGACTGGCAAAACTCCTAGGAGATCAATCATCTTCCTAAAAACTAGAGGGTCTTCAAATGGATCCAATTCGGTGTCCCTAGCCAAGAGTTGTTCTACCGCATGTGTTCGGTTCACAAAGTCCTCTTCTAGGTAAAATGGGCGTTGGGGTCCTATGAAGTCTCTATCGATCCAAGGTCCATATCTAGATGGTCTCCTATTTAATTCTAACCAATGGGGTGTTGGTTCATCACTAGTATCATAGGCATGTTTCTTCATATCATAGACTGACCAAGTATCACCTTCTCCTACCGCTATCTTAGATTCCTTACAATCAATCATAGCACTAGCGGTCGTCAAAAATCCTCTACCTATCAACAAGGGGCATGTAGGGTCGCTAACCATATCAAGGACGTGGAAATCGGCTAAAATGGTTAGTTTTCCAATGTGTACTAACACGTCTTTGACTACTCCAACCGGGTAAGCAACACTCCCATCCGCTAAGCCTATTATCACCTCGGTTTCTTCAAGTTTTTCTAGTTTTAGAGAGGTGTAGAGAGGTAACGGAAGTAGGTTAATGCTTGATCCAAGATCGGCTAATGTGTCATAAGCCTCCGAATTACCGATCTTGCAAGGTAGAACAAATAAACCCGGATCATCTAACTTCTTAGGTAGCTTGTTTTGAACAAAGGCGGTCCCTTTTTCGCCTAACTTGAGCTTCTTCTCATCCAACACATCAATAACCAGACTTTCAAGGTGGAGCTCCTTGAATTCATTGTCAAGGTTTTGAGTGGGAGGTGTTTCAACTATGTTGTTGACCAATTTGGATATCATAACTTCTTGGTCATTTTGAACGACTTGGGTTTGTTTGAAACACGTGCTCATGGAATTGACCGAATAATATTGTGGACAAGAACTAGGAGACGAAACTGACGAGATGGCGTTGACGTTTAGTTTCGGGTTCTTGACTGTATTGCTAGGGAGTGCTCCCATTTCTCGGTCATTGAGGGCTTTCAACAAAGTGTCAATCTTATTGGTCATCTCGCTTTGTTTTTGTTTGAAATCGGCTTCAAACTTGGCCAAACGAGCTTCTTGAGATGCCATAAATTGAGACATCAATCCTTCAAAGTTATTGGTACTACCATTGCTGGAAGGATTGTTGTTGAAAGTACGGTTCGAGTTGGAACCGCTTGATTGGAAACGATTAGGTGGGTTGGAAGAATTGGTTTGTTGTGCGTTTTGGTTTTGTTTCCACCTAAGGTTTGGGTGATTTTTCCATGAGGGGTTGTATGAATCACCGTAGGGGTTTGGTTCGGGTTTGAAGGTGTACCACTTGTCTCCCGCTCCGTCGGTACGCGAGGATGCGTAGTCCGCAAAAGCTTGTTCGGGGAGTTCCATGCAATCACGAGTGTCGTGGGGACCACTACATAATTCACATGAAGAAGTGATTTTGTTCACTTGGCTTGAAGGTTTAGGAGCCTCGTAGGATTTCATAAGAAACTTGACTTGGTCTTCAAGTTCTATGATCCTACGGTCGGAAGTGCTTGAATTGTTCGAAGGCAAAGATATTGCCTTGACCGTTTTATTCAAATCACGGGGATCACTCCAACTTTCGTTGTCATAAAGAGCAAGATCTTCTAGGAGAGCCCATGATTGTTCCGCACTTAGATCACGCAGCTTACCACCAGCCGATTGGTCAATGGTTTGCCTCGTGGAGAGATTGATATGGTCATAGAAGATTTGGACTTGGAGCCAAAGTTCTATGCCATGGTGAGGGACTTTTTGGAGTAAGTCCTTGAATCGAGTCCATGCCTCGTAGAGGGTTTCGCCTTGACGTTGTTGGAACATTAAGATATCATTCCTTAGCTTGGTAGTTCTTCCTGGTGGGAAAAACTGAGCAAGGAAACGAGTGGTGAGATCATCCCAAGAGGTGATAGATCCTGCGGGTAGGCGCTCTAGCCATTGAATAGCTTGGTCCCGCAGAGAGAATTGAAAGAGACGCAGTCGGGTCGTCTCTCGAGTGGCAACATCAAGGTCTATGGAATCAACGATTTTGAGAAAGTCCTTGAGATGTTGATTAGGATCTTCGGAACGAAGTCCATGGAATGCGCATCCGCTTTGCACCAACCGGATGGTGTCGGATCGTAAGGGTGTGACATTGGCTCCTTGTGTGAGCTCAATGGTGTTTCGATAGCCATGGTGGCTAGGACGAGAGTAGTCTCCTAAGGTACGGGCTCTAGGAGGTGGGTGTTGTTGTGGTGGTGGGTTGTTGGGATCGAGGATATTACCACCTTCCATGATGTCGGATGGTAATGGTTACGAACAAAGAAACGAAGAAAAAAGATAGACTAAAGAAAACCTAGAAAAATAAAATAAAAATCTCACTAGAAAGGAATCTAGTGAGTAGACCTAATAAAATAAAAATTCAACCTAAACAATAACTATTCCCCGGCAGCGGCGCCAAAAACTTGATGCGTGGTTTTGCGACCTTACAACAGGTTTTACCTCTCGAGGGATCTCAAGAGGCTTGCAATCCCCACCAGGCAGTGTACCTGACCGATGTAGTATAGTGTAGTGGCAAGTACCGGGGGATTGATCGTTCTCTAGGGGAATAGTGTCGTTAGGATTGAAAAACTACTCTAATAGGTCTAAGGGTGAGGGAAGATTCTTTTTGTATTTTTATGAAAGCAAGTAAAATCTCGGGTTTGAAGGAGTGGGCGGAATTAGTTGCTAGTCAACTAACCCAAATAACTACAAATGCAAATAAAATAAAATAACTGAAAATGAAAAGGTTGTGAAACTTATGTGGAGAGAAATGTGTTTACTTAGATTTCCTTACTCCCTAACTATCTTTTACCGGTTGATTAGTGTGTATTAATTGCGTGGATGACGGGTGTATTCCTTAATACCAATCGTGGGGTGGCGTACGTACTTCCCCAACTCTACAAGCTCCTACTTCACTCCTATGTCGAGCCGGCTAAGAAGCTCCTAACATGGGATCACTAGAATTCGCTCATGCATTAAATACAACCATAAAAACCTTAGTACGCATTGGTTCATGTTTCTTAAGACGTTCAAGCAAGTTACCGTATAGGAGGTTAGCCAGTTTTCTTAAGCCTAACATCGATGAACAATCATCCAATACAATTAATAACACACTAATAACCAATAATCAATAGCTAGGTTTCATTAGATCTAAGCAAACACAAGATAAATCTAGCCTAGCATGTTAATTAAAAGACAAGAACAAGATATAATCAAACAACACATAGACATATTGATTGATTAAATGAATACTTATCTTCAATTAAACATGGGAGATCCAAGGGTATGAAAACCCTTAAAAATGACAGAAATTCGTCTTAGGGTTTCTCCTCACAAAGTTGCACACTAATGACAAAAAATTGCAAAACTATATATAGAACTTAGTGGCTGACGGCGTCACGTTGTAGATCTTGACGTCGTCATCTCGCCGTGTCTAGGGTTCCCGGATGGCCTTCCTGACGCCGTCCCTCTTTTATCCTCCAAAATCCGCTCTGGCCTATCAAAGGTTGACACCGTCAGAAATGAGCTTGACGCCGTCTCTCTTTAACTTAAACCGTGATGGCCTTGATCATCTTAAAGGGTGACGCCGTCAGACTTTCCATTGCAAAACTCTCTGGCGCGTCACGTGTATTTTTCATATCCACCTCTTTTGCCAAGCCATGACGCCGTCTAGAACAATCCCTGACGCCGTCAAAGGTACTTTTCCAACCGATTTTGAGACTTTGTCGTTTTCTTCACTTTTAGGGCAATATTTGATCAAATAAATACGATTTAGGGCTTAAATGACCCCCTAAAAGCGGTACACTTTTCGCTTCATCAATTGCGTCCCATATGGAGGAATTTGTGGCGACGAGGAGTTAGAATTTTGTGACGAGGGGGTAGACGGGTTTGACGAACCCCCGTATTATTGTGGGTTTGAGGTGAGGAGCTTCGTGAAATACCCGTCTTCGTTTGGATTTTGCGACATTTTTTTTTGGATGAAGAGATATTGTGAGTAGTGGTAGTTTTTTTGTTAAGAGTTGTGTGAGAAAAATATTGTATATGATATGGTATTTATAGTGTGTAAAAAAGTTTGTTAAGTTTTTTTTACTCATAAAAAAAAAGAAAAAAAGAAAAAAGAAAACGATAATATTACCGTTTGATTTAAAATGGGACCCATTTCTAACGTTATAATGTCATAACCAAGCCTCGCCGTGTAGACGAGGAGGTCCTTGATGGCGAGACAGGGCGAACTAGGGCGGTGTCACGGCGAGGCATGACGAGCGTGCCATGTCAGCACGGCGAGACTCGGCGAACATGACACCCGGTGCTCTTAGTTGAGTAAGCAGGTATAAAAAAATGAGAAAAAACAAAAGAAGAATATTCGAAATTACTCAAAAAAAGACATTGACCAAACATCAAGTCCCCCAAATGTCTCTAAAACTTGAAATTGAATTTTGACTTTTCATTTCATTTGGGCATTTTTCTTCATTCTCTCTCTCTTCTTCTGATTTCAAAATAAAAAAAACAATCTTTTTAGAGTTAACTACATTTTTGGTCCTCGTGGTTTACCGGGTTTAACACTTTTGGTCCAAATCGTTATTTTGTAACGGATCCAGTCTAAGATCCGACGACCCGTAACACTTTTGGTCCACTAGTTTTAGAAAAAACGTGCTATGACTAAAATACCCTCGAAGTTAACCCCAGAAATTGCACCATTCGTCCCTGAGCTAACGGCCGTTAGTTCCGTTAGTTATTATTTGACAACGTTAGTCCATTTAGCCAACGATTATTTGCAACGTTAGTCCTTTATACATTTTTGCCGTTTTTCTTACGTTTCATACGGTTTTGTCCGTTTTTTTTACGTTTTCGTCCGTTTTTCTTACGTTTCATACGGTTTTGTCCGTTTTTTTTACGTTTTCGTCCGTTTTTCTTACGTTTCATACGGTTTTGTCCGTTTTTTTTACGTTTTCGTCCGTTTTCTTACGTTTCATACGGTTTTGTCCCTTTTTTTTACGTTTTCGTCCGTTTTTCTTACGTTTCATATGGTTTTGTCCCTTTTTTTACGTTTTCGTCCGTTTTTCTTACGTTTCATATGGTTTTGTCCCTTTTTTTTTACGTTTTCGTCCGTTTTTCTTACGTTTCATACGGTTTTGTCCGTTTTTTTTTACGTTTTCGTCCGTTTTTCTTACGTTTCATACGGTTTTGTCCTTTTTTTTTTACATTTTCGTCCATTTTTCTTACGTTTCATATGGTTTTGTCCGTTTTTTTTTATCATTTTCGTCCGTTTTTCTTACGTTTCATATGGTTTTGTCCGTTTTTTTTACGTTTTCGTCCATTTTTCTTACGTTTCATACGGTTTTGTCCGTTTTCGTCCGTTTTTCTTACGTTTCATACGGTTTTGTCCTTTTTTTTTTTTACATTTTCGTCCGTTTTTCTTACGTTTCATACGGTTTTGTCCGTTTTTTTTACATTTTCGTCCGTTTTTCTTACGTTTCATATGGTTTTGTCCGTTTTTTTTTTACGTTTTCGTCTCGTTTTTCTTACGTTTCATACGGTTTTGTCCCTTTTTTTTTTACGTTTTCGTCCGTTTTTCTTACGTTTCATACGGTTTTGTCCCTTTTTTTTTTACGTTTTCGTCCGTTTTTGATACGTTTCATACGGTTTTGTCACCTTTTTTTACTTAAAAGAACTTAACTAGTTATTTTCGGTTGATATTAATAACCGAAGGAGTACTCATTTATCTATTACCATTTCTCATGCAATCACAACACACTCAATAGTCTTTAAGCTTATTTCGCTAAGTACTTGAAGTCCAGAAGGTTGGGTTCGATCGGGGTATAATATTTTCAAGTCGAAAGAAATGAATTCCTTATATTCGGTTTAAGGTTTTAGCGAGCTCTAGTGATTCTGCCTATTTCTCACGTACCACCTTCATCTTTACACTCTTGTAAGTCACAAGGAACTCTAAAACATGTTGTGTTACGTTAGAATAAGTCATGCATGTTTCTTTGCTTTCTATTCGAACGTATGGGTTCAAAATATATTTATACGTATTGTGTTTTTGAGATACTTAGTTATTGTACGTGTAGATTTAACCTGAGAACTCAAAAACAACATTAACTAACGTATGCTTAAGTTAGAAAACTCAAAAACGAACCAAGACCACAACAAAGTCAAACCGAGTGTATTTGTTTGTTTAACTTAGAAAAAAAATTTTCTAAGATTTTAGTTTGTGTAATATTGCCCCGAAACAGCCTCTTTATGTCTCGGTATTTTCAAATTTTGACATGCAACGTAGGTATATTTTTACGTAAGAAAAACGAACGAAAACGTAAAAAAAGGGACAAAACCGTATGAAACGTAAGAAAAACAGACGAAAACGTAAAAAAAAGGGACAAAACCGTATGAAACGTAAGAAAACCGGACAAAAGCGTAAAAAAAGGGGACAAAACCGTATGAAACGTAAGAAAAACGGACGAAAACGTAAAAAAAGGGACAAAACCGTATGAAACGTAAGAAAAACGGATGAAAACGTAAAAAAAAACAAAACGATGAAGTAAAAAAAGACAAGAAAAAAGGACAAAACCGTATGAAACGTAAGAAAAACGGACGAAAACAAAAGTAAAAAAAACGGACAAAACCGTATGAAACGTAAGAAAAACGGACGAAAACGTAAAAAAAACGGACAAAACCGTATGAAACGTAAGAAAAACGGACGAAAACGTAAAAAAAACGGACAAAACCGTATGAAACGTAAGAAAAACGGACGAAAACGTAAAAAAAAGGGACAAAACCGTATGAAACGTAAAAAAACGGACGAAAACGTAAAAAAAAGGGACAAAACCGTATGAAAACGTAAGAAAAAAACGGACGAAAACGTAAAAAAAAAAACGGACAAAACCGTATGAAAACGTAAGAAAAACGGACGAAAACGTAAAAAAAAAAAAAGGGACAAAACCGTATGAAACGTAAGAAAAACGGACGAAAACGTAAAAAAAACAGGACAAAACCGTATGAAACGTAAGAAAAACGGACAAAACGTATGAAACGTAGAAAAACGGACGAAAACGTAAAAAAAAGGGACAAAACCGTATGAAACGTAAGAAAAACGGACAAAAACGTAAAAAAAAGGGACAAAAACCGTATGAAACGTAAGAAAACGGCAAACGTAAAAAACGGACAAAACCGTATGAAACGTAAGAAAAACGGACAAAAATGTATATAGGACAAGTTGCAATAATCGTTGGTAAATGGACTAACGTTGTCAATATAACTAACAAACTACGGTCTTAGCTAGGACGAATTGCAATTTCTGGGTAACTTCGAGGGTATTTTAGTCATAGCACGTTTTCTAAACTAGTGGACAAAGTGTTACGGGTCGTCGGATCTTGGACTGGATCCGTTACAAAATAACGATTTGGACCAAAAGTGTTAAACCCGGTAAACCACGAGGACCAAAAATGTAGTTAACTCATCTTTTTATTACAACAACAACAACACCCGATCTGTTAAAACAACAAACATATCCATTACTATTATTCACTCAACTCAAATTTATATATATATATATATATATATATAAAAAAAAAAAAAAAATTAATTAATTTATATAATTAGATCTTATGGAAATGGGTTCTTCATCTCCACCTCGTACGGTTGAAGACATCTTCAAAGATTACTCTGCTCGCCGTTCCGCCATCCTTCGTGCCCTCACTTATGGTAGTAATTTACCTTTTTACCCTTTTCAAAGCTACCCACTAACTGTAATAATTTTATTAATTTTTGTTAATTTGCAGATGTTGATGAATTCTATGGAATTTGCGACCCTGGTAATCTTTATTATTATTATTATTATTGTAGATCCGTTAGTTATGATGACGTCATCCTGACCTAGTACATTTTAAGGTTAATATATAAATCCCTGTCGCGTATTTAAGTCGTCTGCAAAGAATTCTACCCGCCACTTGATGGGAATTGTATATAGGATTTGACCATCCCATCCCTGTTGCTTGGTAGGCAATATGTCACTAATAACTTTTCGAAAAAGTGCGCTTAAGGTAACGAACTTTTATTTTGTTCATTTGGGTAACATAAATGTCGTGTTTTTATAAGTTCATAAGTTGAGTAACCCAAATGAACAAAATGAAAGTTGGTTAACTTAAACGCTTTTTTTTTTTTGTAAAGTTTAGTAACGTATTTGTATATTAAGGGGGTGTTTGTTTGAGCTTATATAGTGGGCTTATTGCTTATGTGGTTTTGGGCTTGTGTTTCATAAGATCACTTTTTGTGGCTTATTTTGACACTTTTCGGGTTATATAAGTTTATTATGACATGATAAGGTTATATAAGCCGAAAAGATTGAAAATAAGCCACAAAAAGTGAGCTTGTGAAATATAAGCCGAAAACCACATAAGCCATAAGCCCGCTATATAAGCCGAAACAAACACCTCCTATGTAATATTTTATAAAGGGTATGTAAAAAATGTAAACTTTTTTCGTTTAAGGTAGCTAACTTCAAAAAAGATAATTTTTATGGAAGAATTATATTCAGACTAGTTTAATTATGTATTAATACATAAAGGGTATGTAAAAAATGTAATCTTTCTTCGTTTATGAAATGTGTGATGTTGGTTCAAAAACTTAAACTTTAAAACAGCAACCAACTTTTTAAATCAAAGTCTCATTTTGGTACGTGAACTACAAAAAAATGTTATTTTTTGACTTGTCACGTAAAGAATATAGCGAGATGTGTCAGATTTTGTGGTATACCAAAATGTGTGCATATTGGTACATTTTGTAGTTCACATACTAAAACGAGACTTTCAAAAAAGTTCTTATCCCTTTTTTGTAACTATTTCATATACCAAACTTTTAGTTTTTCCGTTTGATACATTTTTAAGTAATATCTACTCCTTCAAATGTATCGGACTTTAAGTGTAATGATAGGATAAATCAAATGCTTTTCGTGTTAAATGATATAAAGTTGTAAGTTTTATGAAAGGATTATATTCAAACTAGTTAATTATGTATCATTTTATGAAGGGTATGCAAAAATTCAACCTTTTTCTGTTTCTAAGGATGGTTTTGTGAAATGCATGATATTAAAAGTTGAATCTTTTCCGTTACTATTTGCTTCATATGAGATTCTTCATTCAACATGCTAAATCTGTGGTTTGTATGCTACAGAGAAGGAGAATTTGTGTCTATACGGGCATCCAAATGAGAGCTGGGAAGTGACTCTACCAGCAGAAGAAGTTCCGCCAGAGCTTCCTGAACCGGCTCTCGGGATTAACTTTGCAAGAGACGGCACGAACCGCAAAGACTGGCTGTCACTCGTTGCCATTCACAGCGACTGTTGGTTGCTCTCTGTGTCTTTTTACCTTGGTGCCCGACTAAATCGTGGTGAAAGGTACTTACTCTTCATGCTTTTGTGCAACTCTTTACATGTATTATAATATTGTCAATAAGTCTATCTAGTTAGCATGTTCTTCTATCGCATCCACAAGTAGAATTTGGGGTGTTTGGGTAAGCTCATCGAAATGGCTTATTAGCTTATAGTTGTATCGAAACACAATAAGCATTTAGTGTTTGGATTAGCTTATTACCCTATAGTTGTCTAAGTGTAATATGTAGGAAGCATATTCAAATAAGCTCAAGAAGCCACACCAAAAGAGCTTCTCAAAAGTAGGTAATATAAGCCCATAAGAATAAGCTGTGTGGCTTTACCCAAACACCGAACAGGGCTTAATAGCTTTACATGGTCTATGTATGTTTACTTTTTGCTTCGAACTATGCTGTAAAAGTCTTACTTTTGTTGGTTTAAGACAAAGAATCGAACTGAATTTATAAAGCTTTCGGGAGTTGGATCCATATCACATGTCCATTTTTATGACTGCTAACATGTTATTTGAAATGCAAACATAAAGATATTGCACGTGCATAAGTATGTATAAAAACTGTTAACTGAATGTGTTTTGGACCGCATGTTTCTTGTCAATTTATAACATAGGGTTTGGATTAGCATATTCAAATTAGCTTATTACCCTATAGTTGTCTAAGTCTACCAAGCATTGTGAGAAATTGTGTGGTCCACAACTTGAAGCTCTTGACAATCTAATTTGTAAATGAATGTAAATATGACTTCTAACATAATACAAGTGAAAATGTATTGGCTATTTTTTGGTTAAGCCTTCACAAAACTCACGCCATAATTGGAGGTATAAGTATGAACCAAGTTTGTTTCAATTCTTGATTTCTGTCTAGTATACCTCCAAGACTTCCTCCAGTGTATCTATAAAATCACCCTGTTTCAAGGAATAATACAGCTTCAGCTTCATCCATATAAGAATGTTTTGGTTACTGTTCGCTAACCATTTTTATTCATATAATATCCTACCTTGCCAAAAGCATGCCACATAGAAACGTTTTATATTATTTTCAAGTTTCCTAAAGCATGCCACACTAGAAGTTTCATTTAGAAATGTTTTGTATTATTTTTCACCTTTTCAAGTTTCCAAGAATGTTCTGGCTAGAATCGTTTTATATGCGTTCACAAATTTCTTGGCTATTGATCAAATATCAAACACGCCCCTGTAATACTCCAGCCATCCTAAAATATAGACCACTTATTAAGTTGAACTTCACATTATAACTTGATACAAACAATATTATGTTATGTTAACACAAATTATTTGCAGACGTTTTTTTAGTAAATCCATCAAAGCTCGAAATTAAGCAAAGGCTCTTTTCATAATAATGGGAGTTACACTAAGAATGATTACACACTGAGCTGACATCAAACATATTATGTTCAGGATGATGGAAATTCAATACTTGATTTTGTAAATTCATTGTTATCAGCCATTTCTGGGACCATAAAAAAGAAACTTTGAATCCATTTAAGGAGTTTAGTGTTATTACAATGTTGAACCTGGTATTCGTCTTGATAATTCCAAGAACTCATGTTATCATGTCTCTTCTTGTGTTTAACAGGAAGCGTCTCTTTAACATGATTAATGAGATGCCCACTGTCTTTGAAGTTGTATCAGAAAAGAAGCCCATTAAAGACAAGAGTAGCGCAGCAGCGAGTGGTAGCAAAGCAAAGGGCAGCACAAAGGTGAGATTAGTCCGATCTACCTTGCACTACCCCGTAAATTTAGAACACTGCTACTTTCATATCTGTTTGGAAAGTGCATAACAATCATGATTTCTTTACCTGCAGAGATCAAGTGATGGGCAGGTGAAAAGCGTCCAAAAGCCGGCAGAGGAGAGTTACGAGGATGAAGATGATGAACATGGTGACACACAATGTGGTAGCTGTGGTGGGAATTACAACGCTGACGAAAGTATAAATTTGAAATTTTTATGTATAAATTTGACATTTTTATGTGTAAATTTGACATTTTTATGTATAAATTTGACATTTTTTTAACCTTAATTAGACATTTTTATTAAATTTTAGAATCTTGAAAATTTTATTAAATTTTAGCCTTATGTATAAATTTGACATTTTTATGCGCAAATTTGATGTGATGACATGATAAGTAAGTGTTTTTAGGCGCGAATGTACAGAAAGTGTAGAGTGGTGCTTGGATTAGCTTATTTTATGGGTTTGTTTGAAATTGGCTTATAAGCTGGAACTAAATGAGGTTATGAGCTTTTGATGATTTGTATATAAAGTTTGTTGCTTTATTAGTTTTAGTGAATTGGGTTTCTTAAGCTAAATTAGACAAGGGTTTCGCAAGAAGGTGGAGTGTTTTATATAAAGTTGGTCTTATGTATAAATTTGACATTTTTATGCGTAAATTGGATGTTTTTACACGAAAATAAGCGTTTAAAAGGGTCGAGACTTGAATGTACGAAAAATGTACAATGGGGTGTTTGTCTTAGCTTATGTGATGGGCAAGCTCACATGTAATGGTTTATAAGGTTATCGACTTGAGCGTATAGCTTATGTAAGTTCATAAGCTCATAAGCCAAAAATAGGAGCTAAGACAGACACCCTACATGACATGAAAAGGTATGTTTTAACGTTCTTCAGAAGTTGGATGGTTTCGGTAACGATTTCTTATTTGAATGATGAAAATAGAATTAAGTGTATGTGCACTGCAATTTGTTGCAAACGGCCCTAGTTTACACTTAAGTTAAGTTCATGTGTTTGTTTCTTGCAAAGGGTTTTGATTGAAACGAGTCGGGCGCCGGTGCTGGTGGGTTTTCCGGGTGCTGGTGGGTTTTGATTGCAAACGGCCCTAGTTTACACTTAAGTTAAGTTAATAAGGGACTTTGCGTGTACATTAATGAACAGGTTTTGAGCGATCCACAGAAGAAAGCTGTTTATGATCAGTATGGCGAGGAAGGTTTGAAAGGGCAGATGCCCCCTCCGGGTGCTGGTGGGTTTTCCGGTATGCACCACGATGGTGGCTCATCATCATTCAGGTTTAATCCTCGGAATGCAGATGATATATTCTCCGAGTTTTTTGGAATGCAAAGTCCATTTGGAGGCATGGGAGGGTCTCATGGTGGGAGCCCGTTTCAGAGGAGCAAGTTCGGTGATGATATCTTTTCTCAGTTTAGTGGGGTTACCATTGGTGGTGGTGAAGGATCAGCAAGTATGCCACCTAGGAAAGGGGCTATGATTGAGCGAACTTTGCCGTGTAGCTTGGAGGACTTGTTTAAGGGGACTACAAAGAAAATTAAAATTTCAAGGGACGTTTCTGATGGTACCGGGTAAGCTTCTGATTTTAGTCCATAAATATTAAAAGCTACTTGATATGCATGATACGTGATCCATATGATTGAATTTAAGTAATTGCTTCCTTATATTTGGAAATCCTGTGAATCTTTTATTCACTACTTGTTTGCCTATGATTGGCTATACATCATAACTTTGAGATTCTAATTTGTTGATAAGAAAATTGGTTTGACTGCTAAACCTTAAAAACTTCTGACATAGCTTTGAAAATCTGATGTCGTATTTAGGGACTCAAAAGTTTAGTAGTTTATATAATATTCTTTCGAAAGTAGAATTCTTTCTATAATGGTTATGGAAGTTGAATCGTTTTAAAACGGTTTTGGAGTCATGTGACCAAATTTGAAATGAAGTAAACTCGCATTTTTATTTATTGGAGTATGTTCTTTTTAGAAAGGTTCAAAGATCTAAAACACTAGCATTTTAACAAAAAAAACATGCTTCAGTTTAAATATGCTGTTAAACCGCAAACAACATCTTTGTGCAACTTTTGGACGGATTTAGGGTCAAATTGAGAACACTTTAAGTTCTAAGCAATAGAGGAAACTAGAATGAGAAGAAAAGGCCGTACCATAATTTATAATCTTATTTACCCTTCCAAAATCTCGGAATTATTTTGGGCCGTGACGGGTACATATCAGTACAACTTAGATGTACATAAATGGGTAAACGGAGAAGATCCCTTTTCAGGTTACTCGGGAAATTGTGTTAACCGGTATTCCCGTGGCCGTTTTTTGGACTTTTACCTGGCCATCCCAAGATGTTCACCCAGCGAGGTTTGAACCTTGGTCTCTTCTGAGACTTTGGGGACACCTTACTACTCTTGGAGATGGTTCCCATATTCCCATGTAAAACGCTTCAATGCTTTTATGGGAAGTTGGGCATTTTACGGCAAAAGAAAAATAAGAGTTAAAGATATCACACTCTGAATAAATTTAGTGATAATGGTTTGCATGCTTATTCCTTATTAGTGACGATGAAGATAAAACACCGTTATGCAAATAATCAAGCACAAAGATGTTAACATTTGTAGATAGTAAATGTTGGTAAATACAAGTTTCATGACGGTGTATGCCTTGCTACAGCAAAATGAATTCGGGGATAATGTACATGGCAATATTATTTTACTTTTTACAGTATAAAAAGTTACGAAAATATTTTTTAGGATATAAAGTTACATACTGTGGACCACATAGGTCCATCCTTGGGTGGTTTGATTTTGTTCATGCCATCACTTTTGTGCACTATTGCATCTTGGGGTGGTGTGATTTGGAATCGAGAAGTATCCCCGGTTCATGTTGTTAATAGAACACGGTAACTACAAAATGATGAAGAACATACTAAGATCTGTGGTCATGAACTTGGAAACTATCACCTGTTTTGTACACAAATTTTGGTCAATAATGACTCAAGTCGTGCTTTAAGATAAGCACTTCAGATATAAATGTTTATTTTACAAAGGGTTAAATGCACATAATAACAATTTACGTTAAGCCACTTTTCATATTAGGTAATTCACTTATTCTATTCAAAATAGCAAGTACTTATTAAATGCAAAATATAAACAATCTATACTTTTCGTCCATTTCAGGTAATGTCCTTTGGCAACTCTAGGCTAATTGAAACATACTTTAGATTTACTGATTATAGGAGTTAGATAGTGTTGACTATTATGGACGAAAGGGTCGTACATTGCCCAAGATGGACAAACTCTTTTTGTGTGCTTAAAATGGGTATTGTACGTTGCCTTTGCGTGCATCTAAATCTTTTGCATGTTTATCATATGATGGGTCAATTGGGAATTTGGGACGGGTTGACATTCTACACAAATGATTACAAATATCATTTATCAGCATCATGATATCTTCTTTACTAACAATTTGGGAGGTTGTAAACAGTGACTTTTCACTTGTTCGAACCCTTTATTTTTGGCTAAATGCCTTTTTACCTTATCGGTTTCTTCTTTACAAATGCAGGAGATCAACCACAGTGGAAGAAATTCTTGCAATAGAGATAAGACGAGGCTGGAAAAAGGGCACCAAAATAACCTTCCCCGAAAAGGGAAACGAGCAGCGAGGTGTCATTCCTTCAGACCTTGTGTTCATCATTGATGAAAAACCACATGCAGTCTTCAAGAGAGATGATAACGATCTCGTTGTCACTCAAAAGATATCCCTTGCCAAAGCTCTCACTGGCTACACAGCAAAAATCACCACCCTTGATGGACGAAGCTTAACCATCCCTTTCAACAGTGTCATCAGTCCGACATATGAGGAAGTAGTTAAAGGGGAAGGTATGCCTATTCCCAAAGAACCAACAAGAAAAGGAGATTTGAGAATCAAATTCGATATTAAGTTTCCTACAAGATTGACGTCGGATCAGAAAAAGTGTCTTAAGCTGCTGTTGACATCTTCTTGAGGTTGTGTTACAGGTCGGTAAACTATTATAGTGTTCTTACATTGTCTTGTTTTAGATGCGAAAATTGTTGCTGCTTTTGAGTTATTAGATATTATTTATCAAAAAGGAATCTTGTGAATTGTGGTCATCGGGTGTTTACAAACGGGTATGACCCTAGATGAAATTGACCGGGTCTAAATGTATTTGACTAAGGATAATTGGTACTTAGTATAAGTGCAGGACTGTTATAGCTCCAATACAGCGTAATGGAGAATATGCATACAGCGTATCGAGGTAGGCCTGGATACGGTGTATCCAGGGAGAGTGAATATGGAGTATTGGTTGGGTTTATGGAAGGATTACGGTATGTGTTAATGCTTCTATGTGTTATATGTGTGTTATAGATATGTGGTTATAGTATATGTGATTGTTATAGTGTTAGTATGCGAGAATATATGGTTTAGTGTTGGATTAGTTGTTAAGCGTTCATATTGCTAATATGATGATTGACGTGTTAATACCAATTACTTACTAAGCGTTTTTGCTTACCGTTATAGTTACTAATGTTTTGTAGGTTCTCGTGAAGAAGGTATTGCTTGGATGAAGCTTAGATATGGAAAGTGGATCAGAAGAGTAATTGAATTATGCGTAGAGCTTAGTATTAGTTACCAAGCTCGAATAAAGGTTGGACCCCCGAGTGTCGTGAGTCATTTTGTTAAAAATGTTTTCAAGTGTCAAGGATCTAGTAAATGTGTAGTTAAAGTGTGTCAAATGGTATGTTATAGAAATGGTTTAAAGTCTTTGTATTTGGTTAAAGGAGTGTTTGGATTAAAGTCTATTTCTACCCATTCTGGGGCTAAACGGGTCACTTCCGTTTAATATGTTATAGAATGGTTGGTGATAGTTTGTATGATAAATAAATGATGTTTGTACAGTTGATAGTGTTGAATTGGAGTCAAAACGATTGTGTAGTAGTATTATTCATCAAGCTAGTAGATAGTACATGTTCATGACAGTGTAGACCAAATACGATCATTCTTGGGTGCTTTGATTTTGTTAATGCCATCTCTTTTGCGCACTATTGCATCTTGGGGTGGCGTGATTTGGAATCGAGAAGTTTCCCTGGTTCATGTTGTTCATAGAACACGATAACTAAAAAATGATGAAGAACATACTAAGATCTGTGGGCATGAACTTGGAAACTATCACCTGTTTTGTACGCAAAATTTGGTCAATAATGACTCAAAGTCGTGCTTTAAGACAAAACTTAAAGTACCATATGGGTCAAAATGGGACTGGTTGACATTCTACACAAATGATTACAAATACCATTTATCAGCATCATGATATTTTGTTTACTTTAACTGGATTGAAATTTTTATCTCTAGCAAATTGTCTTATACATATGTGTTTCTTCTTTACAAATGCAGGAGATCAACAACAGTGGAAGAAATTCTTGCAATCGAGATAAGACCAGGCTGGAAAAAGGGCACCAAAATAACCTTCCCTGAAAAGGGAAACGAGCAGCGAGGTGTCATTCCTTCTGACCTTGTTTTCATCATTGATGAAAAACCACATGCAGTCTTCAAGAGAGATGGTAACGATCTCGTTGTCACTCAAAAGATATCCCTTGCCGAAGCTCCCACTGGCTACACAGCACAAATCACCACCCTTGATGGACGAAGCTTAACCATCCCTGTCAACAGTGTCATCAGTCCGACATATGAGGAAGTAGTCAAAGGAGAAGGTATGCCTATTCCCAAAGAACCAACAAGAAAAGGAAATTTGAGAATCAAATTTGATATCAAGTTTCCTACAAGATTGACGTCGGATCAGAAAAAGGGTATTAAGCTGCTGTTGACATCTTCGTGAGGTTGTGTCACAGGTTGGTAAACTATGATAGTGGTCTTCTTACATTGTCTCGTTTTAGATGCGAAAATTGTTGTTGCTTTTGAATTATTAGATATTATTTATCAAAAAGGAATCTTGTGAATTGTGGTCATCGCGTTTGTTGGCTAGATTTTGGCTTAATTTGTGAGTTTTCTTGTAATCTGTTGAAACTTTTTATATGAACTTATTCTCAAGTTGTGAATGTGATTGGCTTAACTTGGTTCAAATGCGTCTCAGAAAACGCTTTTCACACAACACATGCAACTGTCAGTCTGTCGCAGAGGTAGCAAAACGCTTTTCACACACCTTGCCATAGACCCCTACGCCTTTCTTGACCGTGTGAAATTCTTCAAATGCTCTCTCTCTTCTAACCACGTACTATCACTTTTTTTTTCATTGTTCCTCTTCCGATTTTGACAGACTCAGTAGACGTACTCAATAGACATGCAGATTTGGCCTGATATCAGTTCCAAGCCTTGCTTGAGACTGTTCCTAAAAGTATTGGCTTGTAACAACCGTTCCTTTTGGTCTCCGGAAGCACGGTTAAGGACCACGGACCCCCTATGTTTTGGCCTGAGCTTGAGAGTTGAGAGTAGTTGGGCTTTTAGCTTTTGGACATTAAAGCAATGTCTTTGTCAAGACAATCTTTAAAGTTTAGAGAGTTTTGGCCACAAAATTTGAAGTAGCACCTCATCCATGTTGTTATTGTTACAATTATGTGAGCATTTAATCGTGTAGTTAGGCTTACAAGGTGGTTGCTATCATGTCATCAAATGTTGATAAAATGCAGAACATGATTATTGTATTTAGAGTAAATTGCAAAAATCGTCCATGTGGTTTGTCTAAATCACAGATACAATCCTTAAAACTTCGAAAGTGCAAACATAGCCACGAGATAAAAAAAAAAAAAAAAAAAAAAAAAAAAAAAAAAAAAAAAAAACCTTTTGGTCTACATATTTTATACGTCTAGTTGTTATTTTAATTTGGTAAAGGACGATATCCGAACCAAAAGTTCCTTACAGTAGTTGTGTGTGCACCTTTGAAGTTTCAGAGACCTAGCTTGCGAGTTGGACAAACCAAAAAGATTCATTTGCAATTTACTCTTAGAGTTGAGATCAATATAGATCTTATATTTATCATAAATTCAAAGAACCAATATTAACCATTCATTTTTCATTTAAATTAATAAAAACACATTTTTCACATTTTAAAAAAAAAAACAACATATCTTATAAACGGTAAATCTTCAAACTACAAAAAATACATCATCGCGACGAGAATTAAATTATCTATATATATATATATGCACTTCTCTATACTTTCGAATAACTTTTTTTCCCAAAATTTTCGCCCAGAAAAATTACACATGATTTATAAAAATCACATGTGATTTAATAAAATCAAATCAAATGCGATTTTTACAAATCATGTGATTTTTCTGGGCGAAAAGCTTGAAAAAAAAAAGTACGTCGAAAGTATATAGAATTGCATATCTATAGAAAGATAATTTAATTCTCGTCGTGATGGTATGATTTTTTTCGTGTAACGATTAACGGTTTGCGAGATATTTAATTTAAAAAAAAAATGTGATTTTTTTTTTTTTTTTTTTTTGATCAAAAAACTGAATGGCAAATATTTGTTTATAAAATATATTACAAATATAAGATATATATTGAACTTTTGCCTTTACTCTTAGACCGGATGGCAAGGATAGGTGTTTTTCACCATACACCTCAGCGCCACGTCAGCTTTCTCTCTCCTCTCACTCCCCTTCACCTCACTTCACCATTTACTCGTCAAGGCAAACACATCTTCACCTTTCATTAAAATACCCACTTTATACAAATATACCCAACTAAATACCCCACACGCACTCACACGCAAAATAAAAAATATTAAAACATCAAACTAATATTATGGTGATCAGATCACCACTATGCTTCTTGCTTTTCGTGTCTCATGCGTGAACAAGGGTGGAAGGCATGGTTGCTCATGCGTGATTTCTGACAGTGGTGAAGCAACCACTGGCCTTGCCGAGTGGTCTTATATGAAAAGTTTCTATGCTCATGTCACTCAAATATTGTATGAGAAACACAAGCCAATAAATCCTAAGATGAAACATAATAAAAATAAGAGTAAATTACAAAGATGGTCTTTGTGGTTGGCGTTGACTTTCAGATATGGTCTTTTAACTTCTTTTTTTTTTTGCATTCTCTGTCCCTAACTCAAAAACTATTAACACAGATGGTCCCTTGACCAAACATCCGTTTGATCAAGGCGTTAAGTTGTATAATTGCGAGGGTATTTTCGTCCATTCACTGTAGCATCTCTCTCCCACCAGGTTTGTAATTTACTCTTTTTTTATTTATGTCCCACCACGTTTAACATCTTCATCTTCACCATTTCTTTTTCTATCTCATCAACAAATATTTTACCAGTACTATGTTTGTTGATACAAAAGTTGGGCGTTCCTTGATTCCGTACCAATCAGATCTTAATGCTTGAGACCTGCGCACTAAGAAAACAAAAAGACACCGTTAGGCTTATCGTGGGATTGTCTCCCACGATTATCCTCCGGCGTGAGAGTAAGTAATCGGTTTTTAGGGTTTGTAGAAGAGTTAGGGTTTGTAAGTCGTACCTTTGTGAGGGCTGAGGTGCCCTCTATATATGGACACGAAATCCTTATTGGTTTCGTGTTCCCCAATCTTCGGTCTATCCCGCGTAGGGCGGTTAATTGATATATATCCCATAAATAGAAGATATACTATCAAAGCCATAAATAACGTTGGGTTTGGGCCATCGTAAGCCCAAACCGTTATTGCAATAGCCCATATCGTGATGGGTTGGAGTCCATTCGTGATGGACTTGAGTATGGATCGGGTTCGTGACCCGAATACGGACTATACGTCATCATGTCCCCCCAGTCTAGTGTGCGCAATGCGAAATTGCGGATGCTAGACTAACAATTGGAACTAAAAATATTTCTTGATGCGTAGCGGGGAAGTTTCAGGTATTTCCCGCCAAAATTAGCAAGTTAACCTAGTCCAAGTATCTTCTTCGAAAATCGTGAGGGTGGGTGAAAAAGTGCTTTACCTTTTGGGTTCCCAACCATCCGATTGGAACAAGTGGGGTACACATGTCGTTCATCCACGAATATGTGCAACCCTATATAAACTTGAGCCGTCATTTCACTGTGGTCATCACAGTAAAAACCATCATTTTCCGCCATTGTTAAACCTCCAATCAGTAATCAAAAAATCAACAAGAACTAAGGTAATAGCGCATTCGCTTATAAGAGTTATTGAAGGTTAGTCATGGTTCTTCAATTGTTTGATTTTACTTCCGATTTGTCTGAGGATGAACTCCGTCAGTTCACCTCAGATTATTATATTCCTCTCGCATTGCATCCGGTAGTTCCGGCCGCAAATGCGTCGATAGCAGATTTCCCGCAAGGGAAAGTAGGGGTATATACGCGGTTTTTCGAATTCGCTAACCAGCGTGCGCCCATCTCCCTCTTTTTGTGCGATATTCTAAATCACTATCGCCTTCATATTTCCCAGCTGCACTGTATAGGTGCAGCAAAGATAACCAATTTTGAGGTGAATTGTCGCTTGTTAGCGATAGAACCAACAATTCATCTTTTCCGCGCGTTTTACCACACGTCGTGGTCAAACGGGTGGGTTTCCTTCTCTAAGCGCGCAGGGACACTGCAGTGCTATACTGAGAAGTTAGATGCGCTGAGGGATTGGAGAGAAAAATTCTTTTGGGTTGATAGTTCATTTTTCCCATCGATTTTTGAGTTCTATACTCGAGAATTATTACCAAGAGACGAGCGCCCCGACCCCGGATTGTATAATGTAGCTGATGCGGATATGATAAACACCAATCGAATACCGATCAAAGCATATCCCGAAGAGTTTTTAGTGCATATGGGCATTAGCCGCAATTACTTCGGTAGTTCGGAAGAAGTGCCAACATTTCTGGATGAAAATAGTCGGGGTGGGTGCTTGTCTCTTCCTTCCTCTTCGTTTAGTAGTTGTAAGCGTTCTTCCCTTTGTAGCTTATTTAACACATTTTGTGTTTGTTTGTTGTTTGTTGCGCAGAGATGGATCTATTCCGCGTTGTGCGCTTGGAGAAGCCGAAGCAGGTTATTGTGGGTGTGCGCCCTTTGAGAGATGGTGAGGAGCCCATTCTACAGGCTACCGCAGGGCGCACAATGGCGATCGTGCAGGGGGAGCCAGAGGGGATAGATGAGACTGTGGAGATCCCCGCAGGTGTTACTATGGCTACTCCTCTGCGTAGCTTTCCTGGTCCTGATGCGCAAATCCCTGTGGAGCTATTGCACATAGACTCGTCGGGGAGTGCTATGGATGAGTCCGAGGAGGAAGACCAAGGGTTAAAGCGCAAGAGGTCGTCTGGTGATGATGGCGCAGGGCCATCAAGTAAGCGCCCTGCTATTTTTGTCGAGCGACCAACTGAAGAGGATGCGTCAGTGCATAAAACTCCTTCCCCCCAGTAAGTATTTGTGTCTTTAGATCTTCAGTCCTTTAATCCGCTATTAGTACTATAGAGTAACTTTGTTATTTGCGTGTAGGGCTGAAACTGTTGTTGATGATGATGCGCATGTGGAGAATTCGCCCCCCAAGACAGAATCTGCAAATGTTGGTGAGTTTGTGACTGAGAGTCCAGTTGATGAGGAAAAACCTGCTGGAGATGCGCCAAGGAATAGCCTTCTAGAGGAGTTGGCGTTGGCTGCTGCGCACCAGGTTTCATTGGTTGCGCGGCTACAGGCTGAGTATGGTGGTGAGAGCAGCCTGGTTGCGCAGAAGGATAAGGAGATTGACCTTCTAAGGGCGCAGTTGGCTGATGCGCAGGCTGAATTGAGGGCATCTGCTATGTATGACCAGAAAGTTGTTGATGAGAAGATGTCGCTCATGGCCGAACTGACTAAAGAGTGCACTGGAGCAAAAGAGTACAAGGCCTCCTGCCTTTGGGCCTTGAGATATATGGAGCTGAACAAGGGGAAACTCATGTCTGATTTGGATGAATTCCGCAAGGCTGTGGAGAGCTTGCTGGAGAATCAGGAGAGCAAGCTGCGCAAGCTCAGCATTGAGTATGATGAGGAGTTGTATCCTCATTTGGTGTCAACCATAGCTGAGCGCAGGTGGCTTATCAGCCATGGTTTGCGCCTTGCTGCTTTGGGTACTTTAGAGTCGCAGGAGGTGACGGGGGTATTTGGGGAAGTTGTTGAGCGCGCGTTGGCACGTGGCCAAGCGCAGGCTATAGAAAAGCTTGCCGAGAGCAATTTGTTGACCGTGCCTATTACACAAGTACCGGATTACAACGCCAGCGCCTATGATGAGCTTGTCGCCGCCATGGAGAAGATGAAGCTTTTCGAGCTTCCTTATATTGCTCGCCTGGAGCGTGACCAGGATTTTCCTATCAGTGTGATTATGGAGGGGCTGACTTTGGCTAGGCACTCATCCGAAGACGCTGAGGAACAGTTTGATTACTTCCTGAAGCCAGACGTGTCGCAACTACATGTGCCTATTTTTGCTCGTCCCCGTGACATTCTCAACCCTTTTGCTCTTGAGAAAGAAATTCCATTGAAGGCTTCCTTAGAAGCCCATGAGATGAGACTTGCCAAGAAGAAGGGCCAGAAGGGGAAAGCCATTCTGTGTGGCCTTGGTGCGGCTCACATTCCTAGATCTGATGGGGTGCCCGTTAGCGTGCCAACGGTAGCACCCAAGGATGTTGAGTTGTTGCAGAAGCTTAAAGATGCTGGTCGTGTGGCGCACCAAGCAGGTAGCTCAGGGCTCAGGCGTACTCGTAGTATGTCTTGGTAGTTTTGGTGTAGTGGTTTTTTGTGGTATGTCCACTTTTTGTTGTACATATGCGTGTTGGATGTGTACTTTTGATGAACTTGTTATCCATAATGAAGCGTTGATTTTGAAAAATACAATTGTATGCATATTGTATCAAATTTGACTGTGGTTATAACGTTTGTACTTAGTTATTTTGTCTTTGCGTAAAAGATGTCTAAGAATCAAACCGCTTGTATAAACACATTTAAAGAAAGTTACAAGGATTTGTAATCATTCATATCATAATCGTGTATGAAATTTATGACATAGTCGTGTATGACATGATTATATATAACATAATTGTGTATGAAATTTACAAGTTGTTGTGTATCCATCGTGGGGTGCACAAGTGTATGGATTGCAGCGTGCTACTAATACCATACTAATAGGTTAATTGTCTTAACTCCTTATTTGTTAAACGCGCACAGTGTGCATTGATGTGTATCCGTCGTGGGGTACGCATGGAACTTACTCCAACGTCTTGAGAATAAGGTGTTTAACAAGGATGCGTGATCCGGTGTTGATGGGTTTGCAACCCTCTTACTCAACGAGTCATTTATTAGGTTTACTCATCCTTTTACCATCGTGGGTTTTTAATTAGTGCATGCACGCCATGTAGGCAAAAGATAATATAAACAAACTATATTGAGACATAAATAATATGTAGACAATAAAGTAAAGTGTGTCACGGAGTTAGCTAGAAACCGCAACATTTTATTAATACTTGCAAGTTTGTGTAAAAAGATAAAAACATTTGTCTAAATGAAACAAAAAATGTAAATACACGGATATTTATTGGGCCCTTACGAAAGTGCGAAATTGTCCGTGTGTTGGGTCGTAACCTTTGATGAAGCGAAAAGTGTACCGCTTTTAAGGGGTCATTTAAGCCCTAAATCGTATTTATTTGATCAAATATTGCCCTAAATCGTTCCTTTTGTCATTTTAGGTACTTTTGAGGAGAAATCTGGAAAAGGAGGCATTTTGGACGTTTTTGGAGCATAAAAGTGAAGAAAACGACAAAGTCTCAAAAATCGGCTAAAAGTTACCTATGACGGCGTCACAATTAACCCCAGACGGCGTCATGCCTTGGCAAGAAAAAGTGGACGTGAAATTTACTCATGATAAGCCAGTGAAAATAGCATGTGAATTCTGACGGCGTCACGCTTTAAGTTGATCAAGGGCGTCACGGCTTAAATCAAAAGGGGACGGCGTCACGTTCAAGGTTCGACGGCGTCAAGCCTTGATAAGCCAGAATGGATTTTGAAGAGCTAAAGAGGGACGGCGTCAAGAAGGTCATCCGGGAACCCTAAAAGCGGCGAGGTGACGGCGTCACACTCCATAATGTGACGCCGTCAGATCCAAAAATCTATATATAGTTTTCTAATTTTTTGTCATTAGTGGAACTTAGTGTGTGGAATTTTGGGAGAAAACCCTAAGACGAATTTAGCTTCTTTTTCAAGGCTTTTTGCCTTGAGATCTTCCATGTTACATTGAAGATAAGTTATCAATTAATCATTCAATATGTCTATGTGTTGTTTGATTTTATCTTGTTCTTGTCTTTTGTTTAACATGTTAGGCTAGATTTATCTTGTGTTTGCTTAGATCTAATGAAACCTAGCTATTGATTATTGGTTATTAGTGTGTTATTAGTTGTATTGGATGATTGTTTATCTATGTTAGGCTTAAGAAAACTGGCTAACTTCCTATTCGGTAACTTGCTTGAACGTCTTAAGAAACATGAACCAAATGCGTACTAAAGGTTTTTATGGTTGTATTTAATGCACAAGCGAATTCTAGTGATCCCATGTTAGGAGCTTCCTAGCCGGCTCGACATAGGAGTGAAGTAGGAGCTTGTAGAGTTGGGGAAGTACGTACGCCACCCCACGATTGGTATTAAGGAATACACCCGTCATCCACGCAGCTAATACACACTAATCAACCGGTAAAAGATAGTTAGGGAGTAAGGAAATCTAAGTAAACACATTTCTCTACACATAAGTTTCTCACCAACATTTTATTTTCAGTTATTTTATTTTATTTGCATTTGTAGTTATTTGGGTTAGTTGACTAGCAACTAATTCCGCCCACTCCTTCAAATCCGAGATTTTACTTGCTTTCATAAAAAATTATAAAAACATAAAAAGAATCTTCCTCAACCTTTAGACCTATTAGAGTAGTTTTTCATACCTAACGAACACTATTCCCTGTGGAGAATGATCAATCCCCCGTACTTACCACTACACTATACTACATCGGTCAGGTACACTGCCTGGTGGGGTTGTAAGCCTCTTGAGATCCCTCGAGAGGTAAAACCTGTTGTAAGGTTGCAAAACCCACGCATCAAGTTTTTGGCGCCGTTGCCGGGGAATAGTTATTGTTTAGGTTGAATTTTTATTTCTATTAGGTCTACTCACTAGATTCCTTTCTAGTGAGATTTTTATTTTATTTTTCTAGGTTTTCTTTAGTCTATCTATTTTCTTCGTGTCTTTGTTCGTAACCATTACCATCCGACATCATGGAAGATGGTAATATCCTTAACCCCCACAACCCACCACCACAACAACCACCACCACCTCCTAGAGCCCGTTGATGCGCGTAGTGTGTCGTTGCGGTTTAGCAGTTTTAATGCCTACTCAAGTTTTAAATTTATATTTAGCCGACTTATCAATAACACACACACTTAACGAGCAGTGTACCCGGTCAGTATGAAGATAATGGTAAGTAGAGTGTCGATCACTAAGAGTGGAACGTATTATCTAGTTATTCTAATCAGTATTTTAATATCCTAACGCAAGGGGGTTTCAGCCTGAGAGACTGGCACGGTTTTGTTTGCAATTAAATAATAAAATAAACAAATAGGCACGAATCAGCAAGTAGCACACACGTACACAGATAGATACTCGAGACAATAAGAGGGCTGTCCTTATGATTAAGTAGATTGTCACTTGTTTTATTGATAGCTTTATATGAAGTGTATGTAGTTAACCCTTTCTCGTTGGTCCTATTCTTATCGGCGAGTAAACCCTTAATGATTACTTATGTCTAAAAGTTATTCCTAAGTGATCAATTTAGAAACAACCGTGGGAGCCACACCTTGTCCCGCAGTCAAGTGCCCGCAAGCCACTAATAAACACAGAGGTTATCAATGCACTAATAAGTAGTAACCAAAGACATCAACATATAAACTTTAATTGATGGGAAAGCAAGTATTAAAGGGAGTGCAATCTTTCGTTGTCACATTACACAAGCCACCAATCCTGATGAATTAAAGTTTGCTAACACAATAAAACAAAACTACTTAATGAATTAAATACATGCAGCACCTTCTTACAGCTCTTGAATCTTTGATTTGGGTGTGTCTTGTGCTGCCTTCTTGACTGAATTCGTCCTTCTCTTCTGTTCGGTCTTTAGGTTTAGGTTTTTCCGAACTCTTAACTTCGTCTGGTCTACGGGGTATTTATAGTTTCTGTCTGAGGGAAGATGCGGCGCATCTACTTAAGTAGATGCGGCGTATGTACTTAACTTCGCGTGGGGTCCAAGATTATAATATTCAGGAATATTCGTACACCGCCAGAAGATGCGGCGTAACTGCCTTTATAGATGCGGCGCATGTCCTCTTGTATCTTGGATCGTATCTGGTGATATCTTGATAGAGATGCGGCGCATGTCCTGAGTGAGATGCGGCGCATCTGGAGCAGAATTGACTTGATCTTGTCCATGTCAGTAGACTTCCACTTTATGCACGTTTTGCTCCATTATTAGTCCATAATCGCTAAGTTTCACCAAATGCTTGTTTTTACCTGAGAATTACAAAAGTAAACAATTAAGTATCAATCCTCATACATAATATAGTAAAACAAGTCAAATTAATAGGATAAATGATAGTAATAAAATGTACTTATTTGAGTTCATCAACCACCACCACCTCCTAGAGCCCGTACTTTAGGAGAGTATTCCCGTCCTAGCCACCATGGCTATCGAAACACCATTGAGCTCACTCAAGGAGCCAATATCACACCCTTGCGATCCGACACCATCCGGTTGGTGCAAAGCGGATGCGCATTCCATGGACTTCGTTCTGAAGATCCTAATCAACATCTCAAGGACTTTCTTAAAATCGTTGATTCTATAGACCTTGATGTTGCCACTCGAGAGACGACCCGATTGCGTCTCTTCCAATTCTCTTTGCGGGACCAAGCTAGTCAGTGGCTAGAACGTCAACCCGCAGGATCCATCACCTCTTGGGATGATCTCACCACTCATTTCCTTGCTCAGTTTTTCCCACCGGGAAGAACTACCAAGCTAAGGAATGATATCTTGATGTTCCAACAACGTCAAGGCGAAACTCTCTACGAGGCATGGACTCGATTCAAGGACTTACTCCAAAAAGTCCCTCACCATGGCATAGAACTTTGGCTCCAAGTCCAAATCTTCTATGACCATATCAATCTCTCCACGAGGCAAACCATTGACCAATCGGCCGGTGGTAAGCTACGTGATCTAAGTGCGGAACAATCATGGGCTCTCCTAGAGGATCTTGCTCTTTATGACAACGAAAGTTGGAGTGATCCCCGTGATTTGAATAAAACGGTCAAGGCAATATCTTTGCCTTCTAACAATTCAAGCACTTCTGACCGTAGGATCATAGAACTTGAAGACCAAGTCAAGTTTCTCATGAAATCCTACGAGGCTCCTAAACCTTCAAGCCAAGTGAACAAAATCACTTCTTCATGTGAATTATGTAGTGGTCCCCACGAAACTCGTGATTGCATGGAACTCCCCGAACAAGCTTTTGTGGACTACGCATCCTCGCGTACCGACGGAGCGGGAGACAAGTGGTACACTTTCAAACCCGAGCCAAACCATTACGGTGATACATACAACCCCGCATGGAAAAATCACCCGAACCTTAGGTGGAAACAAAACCAAAACACGCAACAAACCAATTCTTCCAACCCACCTAATCGTTTCCAATCAAGCGGTTCCAACTCGAACCGTACTTTCAACAACAATCCTTCCGGCAATGGTAGTACCAATAACTTTGAAGGATTGATTTCCCAATTTATGGCATCTCAAGAAGCTCGGATAGCTAGATTCGAGACTGAATTCAATCAACAACAAACGGAGATGACCAATAAAATTGACAACTTGTTGAAAGCTCTCCATAACCAAGTGTTATCACCTCCACATAAGGACGCTAGGAACACAAATAGCGGACCCCAAGTAAAAGACCCCTCTTCATCCAAACACGTCCACTTTGTCAACATTGTCACTATTAAACCAATTGATAGGAATGAGGATAATAGTGAACCTAAGGATGAGGATAAGAAAGTCGAGGTTGATAAGGAAGTTAGGACAAGTGAGATTGAAGAAGTAGATGATGATGAGGACTACTTCAATAGGCTACCCACTAAGGAAGAGCGCGCATATCATACAAACTTATTCGATGACCCCGAGGCACCATACTTCCTAGGTAGACCAATCATAGAAATAGGCGACCCTTCTAATCTCAACATACCATGCAACATCGGACATTTGCATGTGTGGAAAGCCTACATCGACCTTAGATCACCCATAAACATCATGACTAGAGCCCACTACAACTTGATAATGAAGAATCAACTTGGGTATAGGATGTTCCCTGACAAGGGTTGGATGAGTAACTTCACGGGAAGAGTTAAGGGATTACCGGTTTATGTAGGAAACTTCACCTATGTCACCGACTTTGTAATTGTAGAAGATATCCGCCCAATAGTCGATGCATCCTTGACTCAAGTGGTTTTTGGAAAACCATTTGTTGAGGTCTCTAGAATGACTTATGAACCTTCCTTAGGGATAGTTAGATTTAAGGATGAGACCGATGAAGTAAGCTACCAAATGCCATATAAGATAGAACAATTCCAACACTTGTCAAATGTTGAGAAGGAGCTCAAGCAAGCGGTCTACTATAGGAATGATGAGGATAGAAGTAAAGGAATAGACTATGTTATGGAAAGGATATTCGGTTTCTACAAGGATTGTTTGAAATTAGGACCGGAATATAAAACCGGGAAGGAGAATGGCCTAGGAACCGTGACCGATGGTGGAGTCACGTAATGTACGTGACTTTGAGTCTAGCTACAAGACTCGTTAATAAAGAAAAGCGCTTCTTGGGAGGCAACCCAAGCTTTATTTGTTTTATTTGCTTTGTGTGTTTATTTATTTGCTTGTTTGATTTTATTTTCCGTATGTGTGTTTAATTTTTATTCTTATTGATTCATGTTCAAAAGTAAATTGTGAAAATGCTTTATGTTGTTTTTAACCTCGTCTTAACTACATATAAAGGTATTTTGCAAAAGATAAGTGTAAGGGAAATCTAAATCGGTTTATTAGAACACAAATGAACATGAATCATAATAATAATAAATTAGCATACATATTCGTATTTGTTTGAGTCAAATGCTTGTATCGAGTCATAATGATGTTTTGCAGGATTTCCAGGAAGTAAGGTAAAGGTTTTTCCAGAAATTTTCCGGAAACTTAAAATGAGAATTTTTGTCAGGTCTTTTCTGACGGCGTCAGGGTTTATAACCTGACGGCGTCAGATTTAATTTTCAGAAATTTTTGAAAGTTTTGTTTTTAAAAAGTTTTTATTAAAATCTCCAACTTATAATCTCCAGGAATCTGCAAAGTTATCATTCCACAAGCATTATATCCTTATATATAGATTTATCCCGCCGATGTTATGCAGGTTTTCGTGTTTGTTTTCTCAGGTTTAACAGGTTATTTTGGACAAGGAGATGTTTATGGAATCAAGCTTATGGCGATGCATTAGTCATGGAGCTTCAACATTCTCTTTGGAGGAAGATTTAACCGTGTAATTTCATTATCCACCGAGCGAATCAGGGGAGTATTTGATTTCATTCTTTTACTTTATGCTTTTACATCTTGTTATTTGAACATTGGGGACAATGTTCATCTTAAGTGTAAGGGGGGGTAAAAGTACGATTTTAGAGAATGCCATTGCGCTTGATTTTTGTTTGTTTAATGGTAGATGTGTAATAAAACTGAGATAAATACCTGTTAGGGCAATTTTAGTGCCAAATTTAAAATTTTTTACAACATATAGGAGTGAAACTTTGATCTTAATGAGCGTCTCACGGATAGGAGTTATATGACTAGCACAAAAAACCGTACCACTAAAAAATTTTCCACCCCCAAATATGTGAGGTTCGCCCCTAGAATTGGTAGGAAAAGCATTTATGCTATGATGTGTGTACCGGTAGCACTTAGATTCTAGAACTTGCGTTAGGACCATTCCAAGGCCACAAGTGAGACTACATTCGTGTAGTTAGATTTACTACGTGATAAGAGGCATTAGGATTAACCCATTGTTTTACACCTGTGTTTTTGTTATAATTACTTTGGCTACATTGGTCAAGTAATTCTCCCACACCCTTTGCGTTGTACTCATTTTTAGTACACGATACCCCTAGTACACCCCTCAGAGCCTATCTTTTCGTTTCGACCTTTAAGCATTTTACTTAAAGGAAGAATTTGTTTACACCCCACTAAAATGTACACCCAAATCGCCTTAGCCTACCTTGTATGCACTCATTTTTAGTGCATTATTGTGACAACATTTGTTTAAACCCCAAGTTAATTATCTAGTTGATTACATGGTTGCTAAGTCGAGTCATATCTTTGTACATATTGTTTTGGGACGATTGGGACTCATGGGTAAAGTACTAGTATAATGGAGTGATGGGGATGAACATCATTTATTACCCCCATATGTGCTAAATGTTTTAAAAAGTACTCCAAGTTTTTCAATTATCTTAATTCGAGTCATTAGATTAATATTTGTAAAGTTATGTAAAAGTTCAAGTGTAAGGGGGATGCAATGCCCCTATGATGTATTATTTTGGATGGTAGGGCAAAAGTGTATGCAAAAAAAAAAAAAAAAAAAAAAAAAAAAAAAAAAAAAATGAGAAAATGAAAAATAGAAAAAACATACGGACTACCATCCCGTTTCATTTTATGTTTGTTTTATGTTTTTGTTATTTTGTTATTTCGTTTTTAGCTTAAGATCGAGTCGAGTCTTGGCTTAGCAACATTGTATAGTACATGTAATTGATCAAGATCTTTAACTCGCCACCAGTAAAACATCCTTTATCCAACAAAACCGTGTTTTCCTTTTCCCTACACCTAACGTTATAACCCATGTAAAAGCCCTCTTTGATAGTTTATCTTAGGTGCTTACGCCTAGTGGAGGAGGTTTTCGATCCTTTCCCAAGCCTATGGTAATCTATTTGCTATGACAGGTAGTGAGAGATATCATCCGTTTTCATTTATGAGATTTATTTTGATGACACTTGAGAGATGTGAGTATCTAAACACTACTTGTGAGGTGCTAGTATGTAATCTCCGTGCTTATTATGATTGAAGTGGAACGATTATTTGTTGTAATTACTTTTATGTTTGCATTAAATGACCCCTAACTTGTATCTTGATTAGAATAAAAGCGCATTTGCTTGAGGACAAGCAAATCTCAAGTGTAAGGGTATTTGATGAAGCGAAAAGTGTACCGCTTTTAAGGGGTCATTTAAGCCCTAAATCGTATTTATTTGATCAAATATTGCCCTAAATCGTTCCTTTTGTCATTTTAGGTACTTTTGAGGAGAAATCTGGAAAAGGAGGCATTTTGGACGTTTTTGGAGCATAAAAGTGAAGAAAACGACAAAGTCTCAAAAATCGGCTAAAAGTTACCTATGACGGCGTCACAATTAACCCCAGACGGCGTCATGCCTTGGCAAGAAAAAGTGGACGTGAAATTTACTCATGATAAGCCAGTGAAAATAACATGTGAATTCTGACGGCGTCACGCTTTAACTTGATCAAGGGCGTCACGGCTTAAATCAAAAGGGGACGGCGTCACGTTCAAGGTTCGACGGCGTCAAGCCTTGATAAGCCAGAATGGATTTTGAAGAGCTAAAGAGGGACGGCGTCAAGAAGGTCATCCGGGAACCCTAAAAGCGGCGAGGTGACGGCGTCACACTCCATAACGTGACGCCGTCAGATCCAAAAATCTATATATAGTTTTCTAATTTTTTGTCATTAGTGGAACTTAGTGTGTGGAATTTTGGGAGAAAACCCTAAGACGAATTTAGCTTCTTTTTCAAGGCTTTTTGCCTTGAGATCTTCCATGTTACATTGAAGATAAGTTATCAATTAATCATTCAATATGTCTATGTGTTGTTTGATTTTATCTTGTTCTTGTCTTTTGTTTAACATGTTAGGCTAGATTTATCTTGTGTTTGCTTAGATCTAATGAAACCTAGCTATTGATTATTGGTTATTAGTGTGTTATTAGTTGTATTGGATGATTGTTTATCTATGTTAGGCTTAAGAAAACTGGCTAACTTCCTATTCGGTAACTTGCTTGAACGTCTTAAGAAACATGAACCAAATGCGTACTAAAGGTTTTTATGGTTGTATTTAATGCACAAGCGAATTCTAGTGATCCCATGTTAGGAGCTTCCTAGCCGGCTCGACATAGGAGTGAAGTAGGAGCTTGTAGAGTTGGGGAAGTACGTACGCCACCCCACGATTGGTATTAAGGAATACACCCGTCATCCACGCGGCTAATACACACTAATCAACCGGTAAAAGATAGTTAGGGAGTAAGGAAATCTAAGTAAACACATTTCTCTACACATAAGTTTCTCACCAACATTTTATTTTCAGTTATTTTATTTTATTTGCATTTGTAGTTATTTGGGTTAGTTGACTAGCAACTAATTCCGCCCACTCCTTCAAACCCGAGATTTTACTTGCTTTCATAAAAAATTATAAAAACATAAAAAGAATCTTCCTCAACCTTTAGACCTATTAGAGTAGTTTTTCATACCTAACGAACACTATTCCCTGTGGAGAACGATCAATCCCCCGTACTTACCACTACACTATACTACATCGGTCAGGTACACTGCCTGGTGGGGTTGTAAGCCTCTTGAGATCCCTCGAGAGGTAAAACCTGTTGTAAGGTTGCAAAACCCACGCATCATGTACCTTTCCTAAAGATAGCATCTCTTGATATTGCAGATATTCCATGTGCGTTGTAGCTCACCGCCATCCATGTCACGCAGCTTGTACCGCGCTTGTCCTAGTGCTTCAATGACCTCATAGGGTCCTTCCCACTTTGGTCCAAGTTTACCTGTATCTTCTGCATGGCTTGCATCATTAGCGCGGTACACAAAGTCGCCAGGTCTGAACGAGGTGCTTCGAACTTTAGCATCGTAGTATCCCTTCATCTTTGACTTGGTTTTTGCCTCTCGTATAGCTGCGCGCTCGCGCCTTTCTTCCAATAGGTCCAAATCTATCCGTCGTTCGTCGTCATTGGTCGCGACATTAACTTCCGCGGTGCGGATAGTTGGCATTCCAATTTCAGCTGGTATGACAGCTTCTGTCCCGTAGACAAGGGAAAAAGGAGTGTCTCCATTGCTAACCTTGATTGTTGTGCGGTGCGCCCATAAGACATGCGACAATTCGTCCACCCATCTTCCTTTGTGTTTGTCCAGGCGCGCTTTAATTCCTTCGCCTAGACTACGATTTGCGCGCTCAACTAAACCGTTGGTTTGTGGGTGTTTTACTGATGCGAAGTGTTGTGTGATATGTAACTCTGCGCACCAGTCTTTGAATGGGTTATCACGGAATTGTTTTCCGTTGTCCGAAACGATCTCCCCAGGTAATCCAAAGCGGCATACAATATTTTCCCAAACAAAGCGTTTTACTTGATTACCTGTGATTGTCGCTACTGCCTTCGCTTCAATCCATTTAGTGAAGTAGTCTATTGCTACGATGAGGAATTTCAATCCTCCTGCTGCGACAGGGAAGGGGCCCGCAATGTCGATACCCCACTTATAGAATGGCCATGGAGAAGTGATAGGTGTTAGCTCTTGCTGTGGTCTGCGCGGGATGGGTCTATGAACTTGGCAGTCATTACATTTCTTTATCACATCGCGCGCATCACGATGCATAGTAGGCCAGTAGTATCCTGAGCGCAATGCGCGTGCTACGACGGACCGTGGTCCTGAATGCATACTGCATGAACCAGCGTGGATCTCTCGGAGTACGTAATCCGCCTGAAGAGGTCCAACGCACCGAAGCCATGGTTGTAGGAATGAACGCCGATATAGGATACCATCTCTGAGCTCGAACCTCTGCGCTGTGCGCCGTATCCGTCGAGCGTCCTTCTGCTCCTCGGGCAATTTGCCCTTACTTATGAATTCGATGATGGGGGTCATCCATGTAGGATCTTGTTCGTCTATCACCGCAGATATCTCCATCTCCGAGATGGATTTGTTTTTTAGGATCTCCACTAAAACTTGTTTTGACAGGTGCGCAAAGCTAGTGGATGCGATTTTGCTTAGCGCATCCGCTTTCTTATTTTCGCCTCTAGGAACTTGCTTGATGGTAAACCTGTCAAAACCTTGTATTAGTGATTTGGTCTTGTCGAGGTATTGGATCATGTTATCCTCTTTAGCCACATATTCGCCTAACACATGGTTGGCTACTAATCGGGAGTCCACATTTGCTTCTAGGTTACGTACACCCATTCGATTTGCAATGCGTAATCCGGCGATTAGGGCTTCATATTCTGCCTCGTTGTTCGTGGCTGTGAATTCAAAACGCAGTGCGTAAGTGAATTCCATTCCTTCTGGGTTAGTGAGGATAAGGCCAGCGCCCGATCCATCCACGCATGAAGATCCATCTGTGAACAAGACCCATGGTTCTTGTAATTCTACCTTGCTCGGTGGGGGCGCGTCATCGGTATCTGGTTTTTCGATGATGAAGTCAGCTAGTATTTGCCCTTTAACCGCAGTGCGTGGTCTGTAAGAGATGTTATACTCGCCTAGTAACACACTCCATTTTTGTAATCGCCCCGATGCGTCAGGTTTAGAGATAACTTGTTTGATAGGTTGGTCGGTAATCACTGCTATTGGGTGCGCTTGAAAGTATCTACGCAGTCTTTTGGCAGCAAATACTAACGCCAAGACCAACTTCTCCATTGGGCTGTAATTAATCTCTGTCTTCTTGAGTGCTTTGCTTACAAAATACACTGGTGTTTGTACGGAATTCCTATCCGTCAGTAGCACTGCGCTGATCGCTCCATGGGTCGCGGATAAGTAGACGATTAACTCCTCCCCTGGTCGGGGTGCAACTAGCTTAGGAAGTGCTGCTATATGTTGCTTAAGCTGTGTGAAGGCTTCTTCTGCTTCCGCAGTCCAACAAAAGTCTCCCTTTTTAGTACACTTCTTGAGTGTTTTAAATAAAGGAAGTGACTTATCCGCTGATTTGGACAGGAATCTGTTCAAACCGGCTAGCTTTCCATTCAGAGATTGAACTTCTTTCAGCGTGCGCGGTGAAGGAAGTTGGATGAAAGCCTCTATTTTTTCTGGACATGGCTTAATGCCATCTGGTTCTATCAAATATCCTAGGAACATGCCTTCTGTAGCGCCAAAAGTGCATTTCTTAGGATTCAACTTCATGTTGATCTTTCGTAGTGTTGTGAATGTTTCTTCAATGTCGCGCACCACTTCATCTTCAGTATGGCTTTTTATGACAAGGTCATCCACATAGACCTCTAGGTTGCGTCCCACTTGCTTCTCAAACGCATTATCTACCAGTCGCTGGTAGGTGGCGCCCGCATTCTTCAGGCCAAAAGGCATCTTTGTATAACAAAAAACGCCTTGGCTTGTGTGGAAGGCTGTTTTTTCCTCGTCTTCCTTAGCCATTTGGATTTGGTGGTACCCTTTGTATGCATCCAAGAAACATTTAAAGGGATATCCGCACAAAGATTCCACTTTCCAGTCTATCTCTGGTAGCGGGTAGCAGTCCTGTGGACATGCTTTATTAAGGTCAGTGAAGTCCACACACATCCGCCAACTGCCATCGCTCTTTTTGACCATTACTGGATTGGAGAGCCAATAGTGGTAGTAGACTTCTCGCATGATGCCAGCGTCCACAAGTTTGTGTACTTCTTCCAGTATGGCTTTTGCGCGCTCTGGAGCCTGGCCGCGCTTTTTCTGCCTTACTGGGGAATATCCTTGTCGGATTTGTAACTTGTGTTCTGCAATCGAGCGTGGCACACCAGTCATGTGTTTTGGTTCCCATGCGAAGATATCCAGATTCCTTTGTAAGAGCGCGCATACAGCCGCTCTACCTTTGTCAGACAACGACCCTCCAATCGACACTTCTTGTTCCGGATATTCAGGGTGAATTGCGACCTTTAGGTTTGGTACTTTAGCTGCGCTCTGTTCTGGGACATGTGTTGTTTCACATGTAATCGTGTTACACTCTTCTGGTGGCGCAGCGTTGTTGTAAATGGTGACAATGCCGCCTTCCACTGGGAATTTGAGCATCCCATGCGCTGTGGATGGTACCGCGCGCATCGCCGAGATTCCTAACCTTCCAATAATGCCATTGTGTGGCGAAGGAGATCTGATCACCATAAAGTTCATCCAGGCTGTCGTGGAGTGTTCCTTATTACCAACAGCGACTAATAGTCGTAGTTGTCCCATGGGCCATATCTTTTCTCCTGTAAAGCCAGTAAGCGCAGTCGTGGCTGGGCTTAACTGTCTTTGTATCTCAGGGCGCAGTCTCTTGAAACAATGCTCATACATTATATCCGCTGATGCCCCTCCATCAACATACATGCGATGGATATCGTGACCCCCCGCATTTATCTCAATGGTGAGTGGTTCTGCCACTGCGTTGTCCGCAGTCAAGGTGGGGAAAGAGATTTCGCTTCCATGGGAAAATTTCTGGCTGACCTTTTGCCTAGTCTTTCGCTGCCATGATTGTATCATGTAGATTGTGTCAGCCTTGTCCTTGGGCGCTTCTTTCTTGCCCCCAGTTTTCTGTTTGTCTTTCCCGTCTTTAATGTTTTTAACGAGGTGGTCCAATCTGCCTTCTTTTACTAACTTGTCTATTAGTTGGCGCAGTTGGACGCAGTCATTAGTTGTATGACCCTTCTATCCATGATATTCGCAGTATCCGTTCCCTACGCGCCGATCTTCAAGGGTGCGCATAGGTGGGGGTCTTGGAAAGTTCGCACCTTCCGTCGCAAATATCTCCTTTGGAGTTTTCGTTAGTGGGGTGTACTTGTCGTTTCCCCGTCCGCCCCCTTGGCTGCGATAACTTTTGTTACGATTGCCACTCTGGTCATTGGATTGTCTCCTTGGCTCTTCTTGTGACCTATGGTTCGAGTAGCCTTTCTTGCTATCCGCAGCGGCTGCTTCTCCTTGGACGAAGGACCTCGTGCGCTTCATGAGTTCGTCAAAGGTTTGGGGAACCCTATCGTTTAACTTTTTTATCAGATCTGGGTTATTGATTGCGTTCATAAACCCCGATATTTTTAGTATTTCTGGGCACGCCTTGACCTGCATGCATTCTTCCTTATAGCGCTCCATGAAAGCACTTGTGGATTCCCCTTGGCGCTGTTTTACCCTAGCGAGCTCGACAGGGTTTTTGGCGCACTTCTTCCTTTGAGTAAAGTTTAAACGAAACGCCTTTCGCAACTCTTCAAACCCACTGATGCTTCTGCGTGGAAGTTTACTAAACCAGTTGCGCGCATTCCCTACTAATGTAGAGTTAAACATGTGGCACCACACAGGTTGTGGCCAATTTTCGATAGTGGCTGCTGATTCGAAAATTTTTAGGTGATCATCAGGATCACCTGTCCCATCATATGTTTTGACATTAGCGGGCATGCGCCTTCTCTTATTTTCTGAAAAATCGCTGATGCGCCGAGTGAACGCATCAACTTTTTGGCGGCGCCAGGGACGAGACATGTCTTCGTCTTCCTGGTCGCGGTATTTTTCCCTTGATTTCCAGTGTCCTGTTTCTTTGTCCTCGTTGTCCGAGGAGTCACTTGAGGATGAGCTTACTCTTTTGCGACGCTTGCGCCGACTATCATCGGAATCTGAGCTTGCTCCTCTGCGGCGCTTGCGCCGACTATCCTCAGAATCAGGGCTTGAAGGGCTTTCACTTGGGGAGCACCGTCGCCCAAGCCTATCATGAACCCTGCGACTGCCAAGCCTAGTGTGGACATTGGCGCGCCGTTCCCCATCTTCAGGCTCCTCCAGATACTGAAAGTCGGCTGCTTCGTCATCCACAACCTTCCTTCCAATCCTAGTAAACACTGGGTGTTTGCGGCTATCCTTCTCGCGTCTTTCCTTTCGGTAGCGCGGTGGGGATGCCTCATGCTCAGGGTCGAAGTTGAGCCTGGCGTGCAGACTTTGGCTTGACCTCTTTTTCGCCTCCTCTCGCATGAGCGCAGCCAAGGCTTCGTAGTTTTGAGATACGAAATCACTTGGCGCTAGTTCAGGCGTGACTCCTTCTAGTGCGAGGGAGTCTGTTTCCAAAACTAGATCCTTGTTTCGGGCAGGCGCATTTGGTGGCTCAGTGAAGTTTACTTCTGGCATGGTGAGAGGAGTGCGTTGTAGGTCTACCGCGCTAGTACTTGTTGTAGTAGCATTGGTAGTCATAGTGAGCGGTTCTATTGGGGTAAAGAGCAGATCTGAGTACGATCCTAAGCTTCTGGGCGCACTGGTTGTCCCAGAGGCCTGCTTAGAGGCCGCATCAGTTTGCTGTTTCTTCCCAAGTAGGTCGTCATGCGTTTTCTTCGTATGCGGAGTTCGCTGACTTCCGTGCTTCGTCATTCTAGTTCTTAGCAAAGCTCTTAGTGTAGGGTCCCACGGATGGCGCCACTTGTTGATACAAAAGTTGGGCGTTCCTTGATTCCTTACCAATCAGATCTTAATGCTTGAGACCTGCGCACTAAGAAAACAAAAAGACACCGTTAGGCTTATCGTGGGATTGTCTCCCACGATTATCCTCCGGCGTGAGAGTAAGTAATCGGTTTTTAGGGTTTGTAGAAGAGTTAGGGTTTGTAAGTCGTACCTTTGTGAGGGCTGAGGTGCCCTCTATATATGGACACGAAATCCTTATTGGTTTCGTGTTCCCCAATCTTCGGTCTATCCCGCGTAGGGAGGTTAATTGATATATATATCCCATAAATAGAAGATATACTATCAAAGCCATAAATAACGTTGGGTTTGGGCCATCGTAAGCCCAAACCGTTATTGCAATAGCCCATATCGTGATGGGCTGTAGTCCATTCGTGATGGACTTGAGTATGGATCGGGTTCGTGACCCGAATACGGACTATACGTCATCAATGTTCATATACACAATCACAAGTTCAAAACCCAACAACATCCATATTATTCGAACCATTTAACAAACACCAACACCACCAGTCCACAGCCAACCTCCATCGCCACCGAAATCATCTCCCGTAACCTCCACTCACAGCCTCCTATTACCATTTCCGTTCACCTCCACTCATCTCCGAAATCATATTCGGTAACAACCATTAAAACATAAAACCCAAAAAGAAAAATCAAATGTTTAGTCAACAAGCATCTACAAATTCATCACATAAAACTCATCTCTATCACAGATTCATCACAAAAAAAAAAACAAAAAATCCCAGATCCAACACATGTCAAACCAAATCCTTCTAATCACAAAACCATAATCTCAATAAAAAAAAATCACAAAAGCATACTATCAAATGCCACATAATCACAAAACCCAGATTCAGATCTGGATGTATAATCAATATAGTATCTAAATCTTGTTATGGTTTATATAGACTGGAATTGTACCCGAGTTTGTTCTTTTCTTTGATTGTTCGGAGGAAGAGATGGAGAGGCGCATCTTGGGCCGCAACCAGGTCTAGCATATGTCTTGTGTGATTGGACTAATTTTTTTTTTGGGTTAATTACCAAAGGGATAAACTTACTATCAAGTATTGAACCATTCGGCAATATGTTACCTGAAAATGATCTTCAACCAGTTTGACCATAATTTTCTAAAAAAGAATCAATATTTGGTGATATTATTGTATGATTTAGTCTTTTGGTAAAAAACCATTTTTTTTTTGAAGAAGTATAGAGTTTCTGTTAGGAGCATGATGAATATTGGAAAAGACAAGAAATTTGAGGCGAAACGGAGACACAGTTCACAATTAGGAGCATGATGAATATTGGAAAATGAGGTGGTCAGAATTTTATGGAGGTGGCCGGAAGAATTGATGGCCAGAAATAATGGTGGTGGGACTTTGGTGTTTATGGGTGAGGGTGGTTTTGAACTTGTGATTGTGGATATGAACATAGTACTGGTAAAATATTTGTTGATGAGATAGAAAAAGAAATGGTGAAGATGAAGATGTTAAACCTGGTGGGACATAAATAAAAAAAGAGTAAATTACAAACCTGGTAGGAGAGAGATGCTACAGTGAATGGACGAAAATACCCTTACAATTATACAACTTAACGCCTTGACCAAATGGACGTTTGATTAAGGGACCATCTTTGTTAATAGTTTCTGAGTTAGGGACCGGGAATGAAAAAAAAAAAGTCAAAAGACCATATCTGAAAATCAACGCCAACCACAAGAACCATCTTTGTAATTTACTCTAAAAATAATATTTAAGTTAGAGAATTGATTAAGATGACTAAAGATATATCTAAACTATTACAACAATTGATTGGTTAATGAAGAAATAGGTTCATTTGATGCAACTAGTAGAAATTACACTAATTTTAGTCATCTCAATCATTTTTCATTATTTTCTCAATTAATTGTTACCATGTTTACCATGCTATGATTTCATAACTGAATTTTTTTGTTATTCTTAGTAAAACTTTTTATTGCTACCACACTGTTCATTTTTTGTTTCTATTGCTTTTCTACTTATAACTTACGTAGATCTTCAGTGACCGATCCAACAGAACAAGTAAAAAGATAAAGAAATATCGTTAATTGTTTCATGCTCGTTTAACGTTTGAAGTACCAATTGCCTTTAAAAAAAAACGTTTGAAGTACCCATTGCGGTCAATTGGTTAATCGAAACCTATTCACTAAATGTTGGTTAGCTGTTGTTTCATGTTTAAGAAATTATTGAATCGACATTACCGATTCACTGAATATAAACACACCTAAAAAGGAGTTGCTTCTAAAACACCGATGTTCTAAAATGAGGGTTAACCTCACTAAGTTCAACTTGTTAAACCGTGAACCACATGAAGTTGTTTTTGAGAAAAAACTTATTAAACAATTGAATAATGAACCAGGTGCTCTGGCAGATATATAAGAAAACATGTTTATAAAATGGGTTTTGCTAAACATACATTATGTTTGCGAAAATAAAAACACATGCAAAATTGATTATATATAAAATAGATGTAGAGTAGGGCTGATCATGTTAGACCCGTTTCCCGTATTCAAGTAGGCCCCACCCTAGATGAAAAGGGACCAAAGGCCTTATGTGATTGGCTAGTCAACAAATATTTTGTGGTAGTCAAACCCGAAGTCAACTAATGGTCAATGAATGTATGGTATAGTATTGGAAAGTATTATGAGGCACAAATGGAAAGGAATAGACCTAAGGGGCTAAAGTTGTAATAGACTAAATGTGTTATAAGTTAGTTGTGGCCAAAATAGAAGGAATGAGACTTGAGGGGCTTAATGTGCCAAAGGGCCAAAGTTGCTACCTAACTAGCCTTATCTAGGAAATTCTAGATATTTCCCTCATTATTTAGATAAGGGTGTTTTTTGTGGTCCGGTTTTGGGAAGAAGAAAAAGAGAGGGAAAAAGCTAGTGATGATTTAAGAAGAAGGGGAAGATGAAGTCCTTGTGCTTAGGGTTATGTCCTAGCAATGAGCCACTCCAAGTAAGTATCTCTATCTTAAATTGGTAATGATTATTAAGGTAAAGGTTTATGGGTTAAGTGGGTTTTTATCATATGATCATGATATGATCATATGATGATGTAGAAAAGATAATGGGTAAGTTTAGATGGGTTATCTAACCCTTGATCATGATGTTGTGTTGATGAGTCTTGATGATGGTTGTGGTTTAGGAAGTAATGATGATGATGAGGATGATAAAAGATGAAGATGATGATGATGATGATGATGTTATTGATAGCCTTAGCTTGGAATCAAGGTAAGTAAACCGGCTATAAGACGATGTTATGGTGATTTCCATACTTTATGTGTTTATGTGTTTTTATGTGTTAAGGCATATGAATGGTTTGTATGAGGTAATTATGTGCAAGTAAGTGTAAGGCTAGTTGATGTGTTAAATAAGGAAGGATTAAGGAAAGAAAGGTTAAGGCTTGAGTGGTTAAGGTATGTGTTTATGTTTAATGTGTTCATGGATAAATGGTTATGATGCGTATGTGTGAATGAAGTATAATGTTATGTTATACCCGTTTTACTTACTAAGCATTCGTGCTTACGGTTTAAGTGTTTAATGTTTTGTAGGTTTATGTGTGATGGAAATGGTGAGTGATATTGGTTTAAATACATCACAAGTCAAACCTCTCACGAAGAAAAGTCAATGTGCAACGATTAAACGCAACAATCGATTATAATAAACCGGATAAGTGAATACCCGGGTCATAGTCCCAACGAGGCGTGCAATTGAGGATATCGTATGAGGTTTGGTATTAAAATTAACCCTACGAATGCAAATTTAATTTTTCTAAGTTCTAATTAATAAAAGAAAGTTTTGAAAAAAAGAATTATATTTTTCTGATTAATATTTTATTTAATACGAATTAAAAACTAATTTAAAAAGAAAAATAGATTAAAAATACTAAATGGAAACTGAAAATTACCAAAAAATACAGGAAAGTCCTAAATACTATTCTGATCCTAGGAAAAATAAAATGGGGACAACTGCTTATTCGGATAAGCAGTTATTAAGCAAAAATGGAAATAAGCTAATAGGAATGAAAACTGCATAAAGGAATTAATGTGTAAAGTATTAACAAGAAAATCCCAAGGGTGCAATGGTTAAGCATGTGTGTGGTTATTTGAGAGACCAGGGTTCGAGTCACATGGTGCTCTTTTTGTAAAACCTTTTTTTTTTTTTTTTTTTAATTTTCTTTTAACAAACTTAAAAAGTACATTAAGATAAGCAGTATTTATAAAGACAACAATTTTAACAAACTAGAAATAAGCCAAATCAAGCTATGGGAAACAGATCAGTGGGCTTTAAAAAAAAAGGAAAATGGGCTAAGGCTACAAGCAAATAAGCTGATAAGCTATATTAAGCTAAGGTGGAACTGAAAAGAAGCTAAGTAACTAATATTAAACTAATGGAACCAAGAAAAACAGAATAAGCTACCAATAAGAACAAATAATCACTGAGTTAATCAAGATAAGCAAAAGAGGTCTGGTCTGATGTGCAGGGTAACTCAGGTTACTGAGGCAGACTTTGAGCTTATTTTTAAGCTTGAATAAGCTAATAATTGTGTTTCACTTTTTGGAATAGGGAACTACACCTAACAAACTACTAGTAACATGAAAATTAAGCAATGAAATCAACAAACAAGCACCTTAATTGATGTGAGAAAACTGAGGTAGGCTGCAAAAATGTTCTGAGGTGACTGTATCATCTAAGTTGGTCAAAATCATCTTCAATCCAAGTGAGACTTATTCAACCCTTGTGAATGTGACCTGAGAACTCAAAAGCAACACAAGTAGCAAAAAAAGTGACTTAAACTGCTTATCTCTCAATAAGCTAAATAAGGGCAGTTACGATCCTAAGTAATATAACTATCATAGGAGACTACAAAATCCTTAAAATTAACTCAAGGCAGCACAGGATCAGTTCAAAAGGCTCAAATTAAACTAAACTAACCCAACCAAAAGGGCACATGAACAGTGGGACACAATTATGACCCGGTTTGAGCATTTTCCAAACAGTCCTTTAGGGGTGACTGTTTTGGCTAAAAGCTACTAAGGTTTAAATAAAGCTTAGATACTGAAACACTAGTGCTTAACTACCCTAATTAAGCCTGAATGAACAACACAAAGCTTGAAATAAGCACTTAAATAATGCTAAATAAGCAGGTTGACTATGTTTGACTTATATTGACTTTTTGGAATTAAGGCTGAATGAATTAAATTAACTTAAACAGAAGTTATAATAAGCTCATAAGAGCTTAATGAAACAGAAATGAAAAGCTTTTAAGGTTTAAATAACAACAAATTCGAATTACTTAATTAACTGGAAGATTGAAATTTCATTAACTTCGGAAAATAGTACAATGCTGAGTAGTTTAAGGGTAAATGAACTTAAACAAACTTGAATTGATAAAGAAAACTTAAATTTATACTAATTAAGCATTAAAACTACAATACGACTTAAAACTAAAAACTAACTGCCAATTTTGGCTACAAAAGACCCTATTTATACAAAATATGAGCTGGGATATTCTTTCTTGGGGTCTCTGATCACTTCTCAACCCTTGGATTGGCTTGAGATGATCTCAGCCTTTCATACATGTTTTTGGCGCCAAAGTAGATAGTGGATTGCAAACGTAGAGGTTTGACTTTGGGGGGGGAAGGAAGGTGGCTATGGCAGAGAAAAGGGGAGACAAAAATGTTGGGGGGGACATGGTGTTGGTTATGGGGAAGAGGTGTGGGTGATTGTGATGGTGTTGTACAGTTGTGGGAAAGAGGGAAAGAGTACAGGGTTTGACTTTCTTGGTTGACCCTGAGTTTTTAGCTAAAACTGATAAACGGGTTGGGGGTTTAATGAGATTGGGCTTGTGTTATTTGGTGGGTTGGGTTTATAGGATTAGGATTTAGGTTGGGTTAGTTGTTTTGGATTTAGGTTATAGGTTTTGATGAACTCAAATAAGTACATTTTATTACTATCATTTATCCTATTTATTTGACTTGTTTTATTATATTATCTGTGAGAATTGATACGTTAATGTTTACTTTTGTAATTCTCAGGTAAAAACAAGTACTATGTGAAACTTGGCGATTTTGGACTAATTATGGAGCAAAACAAGCAAGAAGTTAAGAGTCTACTGAAATGTGCAAGATCAAGATCATTCTGCTCCAGATACGCCGCATCCTACTTATTCTATACGGTGCATCACTATCAAGATTTCATAAGATATTATCCAAGACGGCAAAGGACATGCGCCGCATCTAAGAATGGAGTTACGCCGCATCTTCTGGCGGTGTACGAATATTCCTGAATATATTAATCTTGGACCCCACGTGAAGTTAAGTCAATGCGCCGCATCTTCCTATTCAATGCGCCGCATCTAGCCCTCAGACAGAAACTATAAATACCCCAAAGACAGACGAATTTCGGGGTTGGACGAGAGGCTAATAGAGAAAAAAACCGAAGACCACAGAAACCCTAGGACGAATTCAGTCGAAGTAGCAGCACAAGACACACCTTGAACGAAGATACAAGAGCTGTAAGAAGGTCCTGCATGTATTTAATTCATTAAGTAGTTTTGTTTTATTGTGTTAGTAAACTTTAATTCATCAGGATTGGTGGCTTGTGTAATATGACAACGGAAAGGTTGCACTCCCTTAAAACTGCTTTCCCATTAATTAAAGTTTATATGTTGATGTATTTGGTGACTTTTATTAGTGCATTGATAACCTCTGTGTCTAGCTGAGCGTTGATCGGGTCGCCATGCCTCTGCCCTCGCCTATTTATTAGATCGCCTATGCATTCTATCGTCTGTAGAAAAGTAGGAAGAAAGATAAATAGGATAGTCATAAGTAATCATTAAGGGTTTACTCGCCGATAAGATTAGAACCAACGAGAAAGGACTTAATCTCGGTGCGTTGCATCGAACTATACACTTCATATAAAACTAGCAATAAAACAAGTGACAAGCTACTTTACTATCAGGACAGGTCTTCTTATTGTCTCGAGTATTTATCTGTGTACGTGTGTGCTACTCGCTGATTCGTGCCTATTAGTTTAGTTTATATTTAATCATAACCAAATCGTGCCAGTCTCTCAGGCTGAACCCCCTTGCGTTAGATTAGGTTGTATAGCTAACTTAAGATATTAAAATACTGATTAGGATAACTAGATAATACGTTCCACTCTTAGTGATCGACACTCTACTTACCATTATATTCATACTGACCGGGTACACTGCTCGTTAAAGTGTGTGTGTTATTGATAAGTCGGCTAAATATAAATTTAAAACTTGAATACTGCTAAAACCACAACGACATACCGTGGGTATAAATTAGAGCATACGCACACGCGCATCAGGTTTAGTTTTAGTTTTTTTAGGATTAAGCTTAAGGACCAATTTTGCCATTTCTGAAAATCCAGGGACCAAATTTGTCATTTGTGCAAAAATAATTCCAAGGGCCAATCTTGACAACTTGATATTCTTGAAGGTTGATTCTGACATCTTGATCATAAATGTGGTCTAAACTCGTAAATTTCTTCCCCGTCCTCAACTTTTCACGATTTTCCAATCTTGTGCTCGGTTTTGTCCGTTTTTGCCCTGTTTTCGATCCTTTTGTACCTGAAACACATAAAAACACAAACCAAGAATATTTGCAACAATATTTGATCTATTTGAGTGTTTTTGGTCATTTTTGTGTCTTTTATAGGTATAAAATGATGAGTATTTACACACTCATCAGTGAGCTTGTGCTAAGGGTTAAGGTTTGCTAATGAGGAAGATAGAAGAATTGATTTGTGTAGGAGCTAGGTAGAATACCGAGCTCGTTCAAGATGGTACCCCCGTGAGTCAATAAATGGTTTGTGAAGTGGAGTCAAGCGTGAAAATGTATTTTAATGGTGTCATAACCTTTTGGTAGTCAATCGTTGTGTCAAAGTGTGTTTAATGGATTATGGTCAATGTTTAAGGGGGTGTTTGGTAAAAGTGTAAACGTACCTATTTTGGGTTGTAATCGGGTCAAGTGTTTATGAAACATGTCTTGTATGTTAAAGTAATGATAATGGTTAAGTTTGGTGGGGAAATGAAGTGGTATGAATGGTTTGGGGTGATAATGGGTCAAAAATGGGTTTTATGCATAACCCGTCACAATGTAAAGTACTATTCCGGGGAGTCAAACGGTAAATGTTTTTGTATGAAAATGAGCCCAATAGTATTCTAAGTAAATCTGGAAAGTTTGGTAAAATATCGAGATCGGGTTTTTCAAGTACGGGGCAAAAATGTGATTTTGGATGATCAGCAGTCACCATCCGATTCGGAATTTCGGATGGAGGGCCATCCGATCGGATGGGCGGCTCGGTAAAGTTTTTTGTAAACTTTGAAAAATCGTATCTTTTGATCCGTAAGTCGTTAGAGGTCGTGCCACCCGGCGTTTTGTAGGTAATTGAGTCAAGTTTCATTTAAAAATAGTCTCAAGTCCTGAATGTTTATGGATTTTTATAAATGGTCGAAAGAGTAACAGAACGTCCGTGAAAGGTCAAGCGTTTCCGCGTAAAAGTTTTTTATTTTTGGTCTAAGCGGGCACGGGGTGTAACAACTTGGTATCAGAGCTTCGGTTTAAGCGAATTAGGTTTTCTTTAGGATTGCCTAGACTTAAACCACTAGTAGATGCGTTGGATGTAAGATTAAGTGATGCGGATAAATATTTGGTTAAGTTATAGGATGTGAATGTTAAGTTATGAGATGGATCATGTGATTGCTATATAAGCTTAATGATGATAAATTATGAATGTGCTTGATGTGCCCGGTTCGGTGCAAGTTTTAAATTTATAAGGGGGTGAATTACCGAATCTAATAACAACACATACGAGCAAGTATACTCGTCCGTTGTAGCAAGATTTTGATGGTAAGTTGGGATCGTTTGCAGGGATTTGTGTAGTGAATCGAATTGTAAGTTAAAAACAACTATCTCAAATAAGTAGTAATGATATAATGAAAATTCAAATGATTAAAAACTACACTTGCTTAGACTAGTGTACTACAATTGACTAATATGATTGTGATAACTTTTAGAAAACATGTTGGTTGTGATAATTAGTTTTGACACTAATCTATTGTTTCTACAAATTAGACCTTCGTCAAGATTTTGGTTTATAAAAACAAGCATTACGTTTAACCAATCAATTCAAGATCAATTCAAGGTTCATGAGTTGGTGTTCCTCAAACACAAAAACAATCTTTTGTCTAATCAAACAAGCTTAGGAAATGGTCAATACAAAAGGTAACCAATTATAGACAAAAGGTCACAATTGAAAGCAAACTATTAATCTCTCGACCTTTAAAGGGGTTTACAATCAATCCGTTTTGATAGACAAAAGCTTTTTCATCACAATCACAATTAAGTTCCTTTGGTTAATCAAGAATAGTGGAAGACAACAATCATTCATAGACAAATGATTATAACTAGTGGAATAACAATAGTTCTTTCAACCCTCAAGATTACTAGCACTAGTTAAACTTAATTACCCAAATGTCACTATGAAACTTTATCACAATTGGTTCTTAGAATTGACTTGAAATTGAATTAAAACATGTTATCACAATCATATGCAAATCAATGAATAATACACATCATCTAAGCAAGTGCACAAAGGCACTAGCCACTCATAGCACACATAAATGTAAACTCCATAATTTGAACATTAGAAACCATGATTGAAAGTCTTACAATGATTTGGAAATAAGATTACAAGTGAAAGACAATGATTCCACAAGCAATGAAAATGGTATATTCGACTTTCTCCCTTCTCCTGGACTTATGGACGAATTTCTGAGTATATTTCTGTGAATGGTTCTCTTCTAGCACTTGTGTATCTCCCCCTTAGCACATGTCTTCTCTCTAGATTGATTAGTATATAAATACTCAACAAATGGTTCCATAAATTGCTCTAACCAAGGGTCTAAGTGCATAAATGCTTCTCTTGCTCTCCAAGTAGTATTGAATGGTTAGAATAATGACAAGAAGGACCTAGAACCGGAGTTATAAAGTCACAATCCTTAATAAAGAAGTCTTGGGTCAAACAGAGACTTCCAACCGATCGGATGGAATGGTCTACCGATCGGTTGGTCTTCTCGGTAAATCCACATTCACTCCATCCGAATCGGTTGCGGGCGGCGACCGATCGGATGGCGATGGCTGCTGAACCTTTTTCTTGGGCTTTTGCGTATGACTTGTTTCTCGGTCGTAGTTCTTGATTCTTTGATCTTTCTCTTTATCCTAAAGCTTATGAACTTGACTACTTGGACTTTAACTCATTGAAGTACCTTACGGAGCGGAACTTGACACAAGATTCACATGAAATCTCAAATACTTCCTTTTTCCTCATTTTTGTATCTTTTCCATCCATTTTCCTGTCTTTGGCTACAAATGCTTTGCAAACACACTTTGATACGATTTAGTAACAAAAGCATATAAATATAACCACAAAACATATATAAAACTACCAATAACGCTATCAAAAACATGTTAGATTTAGGCGTTATCAAATCCCCCACACTTGAACTTTGCTTGCCCTCAAGCAAATCTAGAAATAAAAACAATTATCCACATGGTATACACAAATGATTAGGAAAATGTGATGCAAATCTATCAATCACTAGTACAAGCTAGACTCATCGTTTTAAGCTTTTATGGTTGAATCATCGAGATGTTTGACAATACCCAAATGATTTTCTTGCATGAAACACATTACTAAACACCTCACGAAAGGGAAATGAAATATAATTCACTCAAACACTCATTTGTATGTGGAGTATATAAGCGGAATGACACTCATTTGCTCAGTCATGATCTAAATATTACCATAGGCTTGTACAAGAAACAAAACTACACCGAAATGGTGTGAGCGCCAAGTATACATATCAAAGAGGACTTTTATTCGGGTTTGAGGCTTAAAGGGATATAAAAGACTAATGCGCCACTATCTCATGCAAAACATAATAGCTCCCTAACAACGAATTCTTGCATCACCAAATAACGGATGGTCACTAGATTGTACCTTGGTTCGCTAACGGCGTTACTTGCATAACGGATGGTCGCCAAAATACTCCCTAGATCGCTAACAACGTTAGTCAATTCCTCAAGAAATCGGATGGTTACTACATGTCCATACACTTAATAATTTCACAAAGTCAAAAAGGGTAGGATAAGGCATGGGATATATTTATGAAATTGGTTGAACATAAATAAAAAAAAAAAAAAAAAAAAAAAAAAAAAAAAAAAAAAAAAGTAGTCAAAGTCTACGAACCAAATGTTACTAGCTATTACAAACCAATATCATGCCATTTTGTTCAAAAAAATCCATACTTCCTTTATTCATACTTGATTCACTTAGCCCGTTGGCTTATTCTTGTCACCTTATAGTTGCAATGACTTTTCTTCTTTTTCTCTCTCTTTTTTTTTTTTTATTTTTTATTTTTTTTTTATTTTTTATGTCATCTTATAGTTGCAATGACTTTTCTGGATAACAACTTTCGGAGTTTACGCTTTCTTAGAACTTTCATGATTTCCACATAACATCCATCTTTCCAAATAGCTAGCAACCAACCAAGACTTGACTAAAAATAAGGCTAGGCTTAAAAAGGTGTAAAATCTTTTTGAATTTTTCTGGATTGTATCAAAAGAAAAGATAGGCTCGGCGGGTGTAACTAGGGGTATCTAGCATTAAAGATAAATGCTAACAAATGGGTCCATATGAGTGGTTAACTAGCCAATGTAGCTAGCTAATATAGCATTATATGAAAATGGAAGGCCATTTGGGATAAAACCTAAGATTGCCTCTTATCACGCATATACACTTATATCACAAACGAAATGTGATCTCACAACGGTCTCGTAATGATTTACAAGTACAAGTTCTAGAATAAATAAAATCACCGGCACACTCATAGCAAAAGATCTAAGCATAAAAGATGTATGCTGTATATATAGAACAGGCTCAAATTCTCACACTTTAGTGGAAAGGGCTATAATTTGTGCTAGCAAATGTTATCGATCCCAGAATGGATTGCAATATTAATCGGGACACATCTCGAATTTTCAAAATTACAGATTTCACCAGTGGATAAATCCAGTTATTCTAGAATATGATCTTTAAAATGACAAAAGGCTAGATTACAAGGGCAAACAAAATTTTAAAATTCAGCTCAAAACTACAATCTATTCTTATTTTCCTATTCACCCCCCACACTTAAGTTAAGCATTGTCCTCAATGTGATAAACGACAAAGAATGAAATAGGGAAATAAGAGAATAAACCGTATTTTCTTCTCAAGAGGAGTCTTGATCCTAGCGTCCAAGCTTCGAAATCATTATCTGCAGTAATCTAAAAACACACATACGAAATATTTCTTCGCTTTATTCAAAAGGCAGTGATACACCCCCACACTTAAGTTCAACTAAGCAATTTAGAAAAAACTCTGGGGTTTAATCACTAGAAAATAAAAATGAAAAATAAACATAGCAAACACACGGGTTGCCTCCCGAGAAGCGCTTGTTTTATTAACGAGTCATCAGCCGGACTCGAAATTCTCTTTCTTTACGTTGGTGCTGACTTCTTCTTTGGAAATTTTGGAACGTACAGCACATTTCCAATCATTATTCCTTCTCCAGTTTCATCTATGTATTCCAACTTAACTTTCTCCCACGGTCTTGGTAGAACATCATAGATATAACCAGAATCTTCGGCCCATGGAGTGTTTTTCTTGAAATCGGCCGAAAAGGGTGACATAAAGGTTATAGCTTCATATTCTGATTCAGGAGGAATCTCTTGAATAGAAACTTCATTCATTTGCTCCTTGTCATAGTATAACTTAATTCGGTGCCCATTAACAATGAAACTTCCACCATGTTTGTCATGCAATTCAACATATCCGGATGGAAATCCATGTTTCACTGTATACGGTCTGAACCATTTCGGTTTCAGCTTGGGAGCTTTGAACTTATACTTCATGTTAAAAAGCAGAACTTTGTCTCCAGCCTTGAATTCTTTTCTGATTCTTAGCTTTCTGTCATGATAAAGCTTTTGTTCTTACTTTGTAAAGTTTGGAGTTCTCATAAGCTTGTAGTCTAAGCTCATCGAGTTCATGCAATTGCAAAAATCTCTTTTCTCCAGCTACTTTGAGGTCTGGGTTACAGTTTCTCAATGCCCAGTAAGCGCGATGTTCGATTTCGAACGGCAAATGACAAGTTTTTCCATACAGCAATCTGTATGGTGTTGTACCAATTGGTGTTTTGTAAGCCGTGCGAAATGCCCACAGAGCATCATCTAGTTTTCTCGACCAAACGGCGGGATTGTCTTTAACCATTTTTTCGAGTATCCTTTTTAAGGCTCTGTTGGTATTTTCGACTTGACCACTGGTCTGTGGGTGATAAGCAGTAGCGAAACGATGATGAACTCCATATCGCTTCATAATTTTCTCCATTTGTTTGTTACAGAAATGGGTTCCACGATCACTTATCAAAGCTTTAGGAATTCCATAACGAGCGAAAAGCTTTTTGAGAAAATTAACAACTACTCGTGCATCATTTGTGGGTAGAGCTTCTGCTTCAGCCCATTTGGAAACGTAATCAATAGCAACGAGAATGTATTCGTATTTGTGTGATTTAGGAAACGGTCCCATGAAATCAATTCCCCAAATATCGAATAATTCACAGACTTGAATGCTCTTCTGAGGCATTTCATCTCTTCGAGAAAGACTACCGGATTTTTGGCAAGCATCACAATTCTTAACAAGAGTATGAGCTTCTTTAAAAATAGTCGGCCAATAGAATCCAACATCAAAGACTTTTTTAGCGGTGGTGGAAGGACCATAATGTCCCCCAGTTGGGCCATGATGACATTCATCGAGAATTCTTCTTGTTTCAGAACCATAAACACATCTTCTAATCATCCCATCGGGACACATTTTGAAAAGATAAGGTTCTTCCCAATAATAATGTTTAAGATCCGAAAAGAATTTACTTCGTTGGGCATGAGTTAATCCTTTCTTTAGAATTCCTCCAACGAGATAATTTGCATAATTGGCAAACCATGGAATTTCGTTCTCATCATTTGTATCAACAGTCATGAGTGTTTCATCCGGAAAATAATCGTCAATCTCATCTTCTTTTAACTCCTCCAGATTTGGATTTTCTAAACGAGATAGATGATCAGCGGCTAGATTTTCTGCTCCTTTCTTATCTTTGATTTCGATATCGAATTCTTGGAGTAGTAAAATCCATCGGATGAGACACGGTTTAGCATCTTGCTTTTTAAACAGATATTTTAACGCTGAATGATCGGTGAACAAGATTGTTTTCGAAAGTACAAGGTATGATCTGAATTTATCAAAAGCGAAAACAACGGCTAACAATTCTTTCTCTGTAATTGTGTAATTCTGCTGAGCATTGTTGAGTGTTTTTGCTGGCAAAATATATAGGACGAAAATGTTTCTCTTCTCGCTGTCCTAATACAGCTCCAACAGCAAAATCGCTTGCATCGCACATAAGCTCGAATGGTAGTGACCAATCAGGTGAAACCATAATGGGTGCACTAGTCAGTTGTGTTTTCAATGCTTCGAATGCTTTCATACAATCTGCATTAAAATCGAAAACAACATCTTTTTCAAGAAGTTTCGTCATTGGACGAGATGTTTTGGAAAAATCCTTAATGAAACGACGGTAAAATCCTGCATGTCCTAGGAAACTTCTAACGGCTTTGACGTTAGTTGGGGGTGGTAATTTGGTAATGACATCGATCTTTGCTTTGTCAACCTCCATTCTTGCGCTAGAAATTTTGTGTCCTAACACTATTCCTTCAGTTACCATGAAATGACACTTCTCCCAATTGAGAACAAGATGTGCAGCTTTACATCTTTCAAGCATTTTATCGAGGTTAGAAAGGCAAGCTTCGAATGAGCTTCCGAAAACTGAAAAGTCATCCATGAAAACTTCCATAGACGTTTCAAGCATATCTTGGAATATGGCAATCATACATCTTTGAAAAGTCGCGGGGGCATTACATAATCCAAAAGGCATACGCCGATAAGCGTAAGTTCCAAAGGGACATGTGAATGTGGTCTTTTCTTGATCAGCTGGATCAATAGGAATTTGAAAATATCCTGAAAAACCATCAAGAAAACAAAAGTATTTGTTTCCTGCTAATCTCTCAAGCATTTGATCCATGAAAGGCAAAGGAAAATGATCTTTTCTGGGGGCTTTATTTAATTTTCTGTAATCAATACATACTCGCCATCCGGTGACAGTTCTAGTAGGAACTAGTTCATTCCGTTCGTTGGTCACAACAGTCATTCCTCCTTTTTTTCGGAACACAGTGAACAGGACTCACCCAAGGACTATCCTCGATGGGGTAAATGATACCTGCATCAAGAAGTTTGATGATTTCTTTTTAACAACTTCTTTCATGTTGGGGTTGAGTCGACGTTGTCTTTCTACAACTGGTTTTGTATCTTCTTCGAAATTGATTTTGTGTTTGCAAAAATCAGGACTGATTCCTGGGATGTCAGAAGTTTTCCACGCAAAAGCTTCTTTATGCTTCTTAAGAACTGAAATCAGACATTCTTTCTCAAAATCATTGAGCAACGAAGATATGACTACTGGAAGTAGCGAATTGTCTTCCAAGTAAGCATACTCAAGATTTTCTGGCAGTGGTTTCAACTCAAGATCAGTCGGTGGTTCTTGAACTGATGTTTTGATCCTCATTTGATCATTAAAACTGATTTCCTCAAAATCTTCTTCTATTATCTCTCCTTCTTCTTCTTCTTCTTCTTCTTCTTCTTCTTCTTCTTCTTCAATCTTAACTTCCATAAAATCAGCGAATTCTTTATCAAAAGTTGTTTCACTAATCTTCTCTGAAATAGTCATGAATGGATCAGAATCTTCAAGTAATGCATCCAATTCTTCCTCAGTGACTTCATCGATTACATCAATGTTAAAGCAAGTGTCATCACTGGAATGTGGATATTTCATTGCTTTATCGATTAAAAAAGTGATTCTATCCTCTCCAACTCCAAGGTTGAGTTCTTTTCCTTTTACTCTGATGATCGCATCAGCGGTGTTTAGAAAAGGTCTTCCTAAAATAAGTGGTACTCTACTATCTTCCTCCATTTCTAAAATTACAAAATCCACGGGAAAAATGAATTTACCTACTTGGACAAGCATATTCTCAGCAATACCAACAGGATATTGGTAAGTATGATTAGCTAATCGGATACTCATCCTTGTGGGTTTCAAAGTATTGATTGAAAGTTTCGTATACAGCGAATAAGGCATCAAATTGATACTCGCACCTAAGTCGGCTAAAGCATCGCATGTGATGTTGTTTCCTAATATGCATGGAATCAGAAAACTTCCGGGATCTCCGAGTTTTTGTGGAATTTTGTTTTGAACAATAGCTGAACATTCTTCATTGAGAAAGGTAGCGGATATTTGCTCCAACTTGTTTTTGTTGTTAAGAAGTTCTTTCAAAAATTTCCCGTAATTGGGCATTCCAGCTAAAACATCAATGAGAGGTACATTGAGTCTAACTTCTTTGATTATTTCAACAAACTTCTTATAACGCTCCTCCATTCTTTCTTTCTTAAGGCTCTGTGGATATGGAATTTTTGGAGTGTAAGCCTTAACTGGTGGTTTGGGTTTGGGTTTGGGTGGTGTTTTTGTGTGTATTCTCCTTCTTGGATTCTTCATCTTCATCCTCACTATCGAAATCGATAGTTGTGGTGTTGGTTGGGTTGGGTGGTGGATCATAAGACAAGCCACTTCTTGTGAATACAGCATTGATATGCTCATTTCTGGTTTGTGGTGGACGATAAGTCTTATCATTCGATGATGATGATGGTTTTGGGTTGGTTTGGGTGTTACTAGGCAACGAACCTGATGGTCGTGAAGAAATTTGATCAGAGAGTCTCCCAAATTTGTTTTCAAGATCTTGGATAGATGCTTGATGATTTTTCTGACCTTGCTCAACTTTGGTCTTGAGATTGAAAAATTGATTCTTGACGAACTCGTTGGTTGATTTTTGGGCAGTGACAAATTCTCTCATCATTTTTTCAAAATCTGTTTCTTCAGGTTTCTTGTCGGAATTTTGTGAGGTTTGGTTCTCTACTTTTGGTTGGGACTCATGGTTGTTATCCCTTTGTCGGCGATCTTGCCAACTAGCAGAGTTTCGTCCGTAATAATTTCCTCGATATCCTCCTCCTCGGTATCCTCCTTGGATATAATTAGCTTCTCCTTCTTTTGGTTGATCCATAGGTTGATCATCGCATTCTGATGATGGGTGGTTACCTCCACAGTTATTACAACCATCTCGCATTTCTTTCATCTCTCCTCTAAGATCTTTGTATTGCGAATCGATTTTGGAAACCAAGGTTTCCATTTTCTCCATGAGTTTAGATGAATCAGAACTTTCGGCAAAAGCAACGGTTTTTCTTAAGGGTTTTGTCTTGGCATCTTTTGACCAGTCGAGTTTGAGAAGAACTCGGTCTTCAAGCAATTGATATGCCTGGTTAGGAGTCTTATAAAGAAAAATTCCTCCAGCATCAAGAATTCCTTGAGATGTTTCATCAAGTCCATGGTAAAAGATTTGGATAATGGTTCCTCGTCCTAAACTATGTCCATGACAACTTCGAAGTAAATCCTTCATACGAAGCCAGGCTTCGACGAGTGATTCGTTAGGATTTTGTGTGAAAGCACGAATTTCTCCCATGAGTCGATCAAACATTGCAGGTGGAAAGAATCGGCTCACAAAAGCTTGCCTCATCTCCTCCCAAGTAGTGATGATTCCTGGTGTTAATTCGTTATACCACACTTTTGCATCTCCAGCAAGTGATGACGGAAAAAGTTTGAGTTTAATGGCATCTACATTTGTATCACCATATCGGAACATGCCACAAATTTCAATGAATTCGGCAACGTGTTTGTGAGGATCGGCCCTCGAACGGCCATCGAATTGACGGTCTTTGATCATAGAAAGATGGTGACCTTTCACGGTGAAATTGTCACCTAAGTTGACAGCAACAATAGCAGCTCCAGGAGTTGGTGCTACGGCTCGGTTTGCTTCCCACATGGGTCTATCGTCAGCCATGGGAAAAGGTTGGTCAGTGAATGGGTTATAAACGACTTTGGCTTCAAAAAGGTTATCAAAAGTTGGGTTTGGTACTCTTGGTACACGATTGGCTAGTGGAACAAAGGGTGTTCTTCTTCTTCTTTGTCTTCGGACTAAACGTTCGGGATCTGAAAATGGTGGAATTGGTTCTACTCCAGTTGATCGAGTGTTCATACAATTTCCCAACGAATCGAGGCAATGTCTAAACAAACGAGCAAAGAATGAAAACAATTTGAAAAGATCAGAATCGTCTAACCGATCGGATAGAACAGTCTACCGATCGGATAGATCTCTCGGTAAATTTGATTTGAAGGAACCGATCGGATGGAAATGTCCGCCGATCGGATGGTTCTCTCGGTAAATGAAAATTTTGGAAAACCGATCGGATGGATGAATAACCGATCGGATGGGCAGCTCGGTAAAACTTTTTTTTTTTTAACGAAAACTAACTATATGAGAATTGGACTAAAACTTACAGAAACACGATCAAAATCCCCGGCAGCGGCGCCAAAAACTTGATGTGCCCGGTTCGGTGCAAGTTTTAAATTTATAAGGGGGTGAATTACCGAATCTAATAACAACACATACGAGCAAGTATACTCGTCCGTTGTAGCAAGATTTTGATGGTAAGTCGGGATCGTTCGCAGGGATTTGTGTAGTGAATCGAATTGTAAGTTAAAAACAACTATCTCAAATAAGTAGTAATGATATAATGAAAATTCAAATGATTAAAAACTACACTTGCTTAGACTAGTGTACTACAATTGACTAATATGATTGTGATAACTTTTAGAAAACATGTTGGTTGTGATAATTAGTTTTGACACTAATCTATTGTTTCTACAAATTAGACCTTCGTCAAGATTTTGGTTTATAAAAACAAGCATTACGTTTAACCAATCAATTCAAGATCAATTCAAGGTTCATGAGTTGGTGTTCCTCAAACACAAAAACAATCTTTTGTCTAATCAAACAAGCTTAGGAAATGGTCAATACAAAAGGTAACCAATTATAGACAAAAGGTCACAATTGAAAGCAAACTATTAATCTCTCGACCTTTAAAGGGGTTTACAATCAATCCGTTTTGATAGACAAAAGCTTTTTCATTACAATCACAATTAAGTTCCTTTGGTTAATCAAGAATAGTGGAAGACAACAATCATTCATAGACAAATGATTATAACTAGTGGAATAACAATAGTTCTTTCAACCCTCAAGATTACTAGCACTAGTTAAACTTAATTACCCAAATGTCACTATGAAACTTTATCACAATTGGTTCTTAGAATTGACTTGAAATTGAATTAAAACATGTTATCACAATCATATGCAAATCAATGAATAATACACATCATCTAAGCAAGTGCACAAAGGCACTAGCCACTCATAGCACACATAAATGTAAACTCCATAATTTGAACATTAGAAACCATGATTGAAAGTCTTACAATGATTTGGAAATAAGATTACAAGTGAAAGACAATGATTCCACAAGCAATGAAAATGGTATATTCGACTTTCTTCCTTCTCCTGGACTTATGGACGAATTTCTGAGTATATTTCTGTGAATGGTTCTCTTCTAGCACTTGTGTATCTCCCCCTTAGCACATGTCTTCTCTCTAGATTGATTGGTATATAAATACTCAACAAATGGTTCCATAAATTGCTCTAACCAAGGGTCTAAGTGCATAAATGCTTCTCTTGCTCTCCAAGTAGTATTGAATGGTTAGAATAATGACAAGAAGGACCTAGAACCGGAGTTATAAAGTCACAATCCTTAATAAAGAAGTCTTGGGTCAAACAGCGACTTCCAACCGATCGGATGGAATGGTCTACCGATCGGTTGGTCTTCTCGGTAAATCCACATTCACTCCATCCGAATCGGTTGCGGGCGGCGACCGATCGGATGGCGATGGCTGCTGAACCTTTTTCTTGGGCTTTTGCGTATGACTTGTTTCTCGGTCGTAGTTCTTGATTCTTTGATCTTTCTCTTTATCCTAAAGCTTATGAACTTGACTACTTGGACTTTAACTCATTGAAGTACCTTACGGAGCGGAACTTGACACAAGATTCACATGAAATCTCAAATACTTCCTTTTTCCTCATTTTTGTATCTTTTCCATCCATTTTCCTGTCTTTGGCTACAAATGCTTTGCAAACACACTTTGATACGATTTAGTAACAAAAGCATATAAATATAACCACAAAACATATATAAAACTACCAATAACGCTATCAAAAACATGTTAGATTTAGGCGTTATCAGTGCTTTATGTGCTTTTGTGTATGTGATGTATGTTCGTGAAAGACTTGATGTGTTTAAGTGATAGGATTACCGTGCACCTCGGGTTGTGTCGGTGATTGTTATATGATTATGTGAATGTGTATTATAGAAGTAATAGAAGATGTGTATAGAAAGGATAAGTGATATGCTTGTTATAGAAAGGCGAAAAGAGAATGTCGTATTAGTGAGGAGTTATAGATGGAAATGAGATGATATATGAGGATGTGTACGTGACGAGGATTTAGATGATTAAGTGAAGCGAATTGTTGAAATGAGAAATTGAAGATATTAAAGAAATGTATGAGTAATGAATGATACATAAAGTAGCTATGGTATAGAGTGGTAAAGTAAAGAAGTAGTTATCTCAATGAAAATAGACAAATGGTATGTCATAGACGTGTTCAAATGTTTTAAATCATAATTTGAGAATAGATTAATGAAGTATAAGTGTTGAGTGACGTTTATCTTTTATGGAAAGAATGATCGAATGTGGACTTAAAGTATGAATGAGATTAAATATGTACTAATGTGTTTGTCGGTTATGTGTAAGGTGTTATTGTGTCATAGGCAAAGTGATTATAAATGTGTGTTACAATGTGATGTATAGAATAAGTTGAAATAGTAAAAGGGAACCTAAATTAGATGAGTCATGACTAGAATTCGTGTTAGAAGTTGGGTAAATGAACGAGTTTTAGATTACAACGTAAGACCAATATATGGTCTAGAAAATAATTCATGTTTAATGATTGGGTTAAGCCATGTCAAGATTAAGGTGAGTCAATCGGGATTGAAATAGACAACATTAAAAGAATGAACATGTGTAAAATAGAGTAAGAGGATAACGTGAAGTTAACAAGAAAACGATAAGTGTAATGTGACAACTCGGATGAAATATAATGTGTATATATATATATATATATATATATATATATATATATATATATATATATATATATATATATATATATATATATATATATATATATATAATATTCAAATGTACGAGAGTATGAAAAAGATGAGTATTACTAAGATGGTGTCAAAGTAATGAAAGGTAATGGGTGAGTGATTAAAAATGTGCAAGGCAAAGAGGAAAGAAAACGGAAAAGTGTTAGTCTAAGAACTGCCTGAATAATGAATAATTAGTGAACATAGAATTAGTAAACACTACTAGAAAAAGGGCTATCCTTGACTCGCATTTTATGACGCACGCTACAAGATGACGCGCAAATAGCAAAGTCATAAAATAAGAGTCATAACGAGTAAATTTTTTATTGGGGATGACTCGTTTTCAGAAGCGTCATAACATAGGGTCATAATCAGTTAAAATTTAGCCTGCAAGATGATGCTCGTTTTGCTTCGTCCTAAATAGGGGTCATCTCCTTCGTTTTTTTTTTGGCCAAAAACACTTCCCGCTCTTAACACACTCAAACCCCTCTAAAATTTCTCAAAACACTCAAAACACTCCCGCCCCCTCAAACCCTTCTCAAACCCCTCTAATATTTCTCAAAACTCTCAAAACACTCCCGCCCCCTCTCAAAACACTCGACATCAGTTTGCCCTAATTTCCCATCTCAAAACACTCGACATCAGGCTTTCTCAGGTCGACCTTTCTTTAGGTTAAGTGGCGTGTAGCTAATCTCGCTAATATCTCAGATCGGGGGACAACTCTGTCTCCGCTTCTGCTCGTGCACTCGTTAAAGCAAACTCATGGCCAATTTGCCCTAATTTTGAAAGGTATGCCGTAATTTGCCCTAATTTCCCATCTCAAAACTCTCTAAACCTGATAAATTAATGTAGTTGTAGAGTTTTATTTAGGTTATAAAATCAATTTATTGATTTTTAATGTAGCACACCAGGTGTTTGTGAAAATGTAACTAGGTTTTTGTATCAGTTTTTGTATCATTATTTTTTGTATCAGTTTTTGTATCTTTATTTGTATCAGGTGTTTGTGAAAATGTTACTATGATGTAAGATAATATTTTTTGGTGTTTGTGAATAACATGTATAGTTTAATAGAGTAAACTTTAACTGTAAATGATTTGTAAGCTGGTGTTCTTGTTTAACATGTATAGTTTACTAGGTAGTTATCTTTTTCTGTTTTAGTTTAATAAAACCTTGTGTAAATTGTATCAATTTGTGAATAACATCTATCAGACTCGACACTTACACGAGATGTTTTCTGTTTTAGAGTTTTTAGGTAATGGATAAATCTTGGATTTTGTCTGATAGATTATCAATCGCATACGAGGAAGGCGTGGATGCCTTTTTAGAGTTTGCACAATGCAATAACCCAAATTCCAATGCCATTCCGTGTCCTTGTGTAAATTGTATCAATTTGTGTCACACTTCCATAAAAAACGTGCGTTATCACGTGTTTAAACACGGTTTCGATGAGAATTATATTGATTGGACCTTCCACGGAGAAAATTCATCTAAGGATGAAGCTCAATGCCCTAATGAGTATAGACCTCCCGAGTTCGATTACACAAAGGAGATGCTACATGACGCCTTCACATATGCAGAGAATGAACCTAATTTATTGAAGTCACTTCTCGAAGAATGCGACAAGCCACTGTATGAAGGGTCTAAGTATAATGCACTAAATGGATTGCTGAAATTCCAACATTTGAAGGGTCAATTTGGCTGGTCTGATACAAGCTTTGATGCTTTATTGGGCGAGCTAAATGATGTTTTGCCTTCAAATAATACAATCCCTAAGTCGATATACGAGGCCAAGAAGTTGCTAAAAGGAATAAGCATATAATACATTAAGTATCATGCTTGTGAGAATGATTGTGTCTTGTTCTGGGATGAGCACAAGGATGCTTCTCAATGTCCAACTTGTGGCACTTCTAGGTGGAAGGAGAATAGCAAGAAGGTGCCGAGAAAAGTTGTTTGGTATTTCCCGCCCATTCCTAGATTTAGAAGAATGTTCTTGTCACCAGAAACCGCACATGACCTAACTTGGCACGCGCAAGGTCGGGTCAGTGATGGCAAGCTAAGACATCCTTATGATTCCCCATCTTGGAAGCTTGTTGACGACAAGTACTGGAAAGAATTTGGAAAGGAAGATAGGAATCTGAGATTAACCTTGTCCGCGGATGGTATAAACCCTCATAAGTCATTAAGTGCAAAGTATAGTTGTTGGCCGGTTACCCTAGCAACATACAATCTGCCTTCTTATTTGTGTATGTCAAGAAAGTTCATGATGTTGACTCTACTGATATCAGGTCCAAGGCAACCTGGTAACAATATTGATGTCTACTTGGCACCACTAATAAAGGATCTGAAAGGTTATGGAAACCTGGCGTTAAGACGTACGAAATCATTATCGACCCGAGGGCTGCATGGCAGAATTTATGTGGCAGAGGAAGCATTAGAATTCTGTTCCGATTCCTTGGAAAACATGAAATCAATTGGCAATCCTCATGATCGTGCTGATGAAAGAAACCGCACCGGTAAACCTTTATCGCAGGCTACCATCTGTGTTGTGGATTCTAAGCTACTTGATCAAGCTCATCTTTATGTATTAGGAAACACCGCCGATATTGAACCATACATAAAGCAGCATATGTTAGAACTGAAGGATCTTAACTCGCGTCGAAATAATACATGGTTGCAGAGCCAACATAGTCAGACGTTTATTGACTGGTTTAAGAAAGAGGTTGAAAAGCGTTTGGCTAACGGGGAAAATACCGGTGAAAGTGTTCGTTGGTTGGCAAAAGGCCCTGAGTTTGCTGTTAGTAAATATACCGGGTTTGCCGTAAATGAGTATCAATTCCATACAAAAGAGCGTGATGAATCTAAAACCACTCAAGGTAGTGGAGTATCTATAGTTGCAAATACTATGCAGATTGCTAGTGCAAAAGACTCCAATCCGGTATACGGCGCTGTTACCTACTTTGGTCGTATATTGTAAATATGGGATCTTGATTATCGTACATTTACGGTTCCTGTTTTCATGTGTGAGTGGGTAGATAGTCGTGGAGTAAAAAAAGATGATTTAGGATTCACAGTGGTTAACTTTGATAGGCTTGGTCAACGGTCTGAACCCTTCATATTACCTAGTCAAGCAAGACAAGTTTTTTATGTTCAGGACCAACAAGATAGGAACCTGTCTGTTGTTGGCTTCACACCACATAGGATGCATAAGTATGGAGATGATGAACTCAAATAAGTACATTTTATTACTATCATTTATCCTATTAATTTGACTTGTTTTACTATATTATGTATGAGGATTGATACTTAATCGTTTACTTTTGTAATTCTCAGTTGAAAACAAGCATTTGGTGAAACTTGGCGATTTTGGACTAATTATGGAGCAAAACATGCAAGAAGTTAAAAGTCTACTGAAATGTACAAGATCAAGACTAATCTGCTCCAGATGCGCCGCATCTTGCTTATCACATACGGCGCATCGCTATCAATATTTCACCAGATACGATCCAAGATACAAGAGGACATGCGCCGCATCCTAGAATGGAGATACGCCGCATCTTCTGGCGGTGTACGAATATTCCTGAATATTATAATCTTGGACCCCACGCGAAGTTAAGTAAATGCGTTGCATCTACTTACTAGATGCGCCGCATCTTACCCTCAGACAGAAACTATAAATACCCCAAAGACCAGACGAATTAAGAGTTCCGAAGTTTTAACAGAAGACCGAAGACCAGAAACCTAGGACGAATTCAGTCGAATAGCGAGCACAAGACACACCCAAATCAAAGATACAAGAGCTGTAAGAAGGTGCTGCATGTGTTTAATTCATTAAGTAGTTTTGTTTTATTGTGTTAGTAAACTTTAATTCATCAAGATTGGTGGCTTGTGTAATGTGACAACGGAAAGATTGCACTCCCTTAAAACTGCTTTCTCATTAATTAAAGTTTATATGTTGATGTCTTTGGTGACTTTTATTAGTGCATTGATAACCTCTGTGTCTAGCTGAGCGTTGATCGGGTCGCCATGCCTCTGCCCTCGCCTGTTTATTAGATCGCCTATGCATTCTATGCTCTGTAAAAAAGTAGGAGAAAGATAAACGGGATAGTCATAAGTAATCATTAAGGGTTTACTCGCCGATAAGATTAGAACCAACGAGAAAGGACTTAATCTCGGTACGTTGCATCGAAATATACACTTCATATAACACTAGCAATAAAACAAGTGACAAACTACTTATCATAAGGACAGCCCTCTTATTGTCTCGAGTATTTATCTGTGTACGTGTGTGCTACTTGCTGATTCGTGCCTATTGGTTTAGTTTATTATTTAATTGCAACCAAATCGTGCCAGTCTCTCAGGCTGAAACCCCCCTTGCGTTAGATTAGGTTGTATAGCTAACTTAATATATTAAAATACTGATTAGAATAACTAGATAATACGTTCCACTCTTAGTGATCGACACTCTACTTACCATTATATTCATATTGACCGGGTACACTGCTCGTTAAGTGTGTGTGTTATTGATAAGTCGGCTAAATATAAATTTAAAACTTGAGTAGGCATACTGCTAAACCGCAACGACACACGCTACGCATCAAGTTTTTGGCGCCGCTGCCGGGGAGTGAATTGTTATTATCTGTTAATTTGATTAGTATTTTAATTAGGTTTTAATTTTTTTTATCTAACCGCTAATTTTGTTGTGTATTAGATTAATTTGCATTCATTGTACTATTTTGCATATTTTCTGATTTTGTGTGTTTTTTTTGTTTGCTTTTGTTTGTGTTTATTTTTGTGTGTTTTTATTTGTTTTATTTTTCGTATTTTTTGTTTACTGCTATCGTTGTACTGAGCTAAATCGAACGACACGGCGCATCTATCTTCATAGATACGGCGTATTGCGTTCAAATTTTTTATAAAATACAACGCGTTTAATTAATTCGATACGACGCATCTTTTCCCCAAGATACGGCGTATCTGTTTTTGATAAAAAAAATTTTCTAAACGATAACGCCATACGACGCATCTGCTCTAGCAGATACGGCGTATCTATTATTTTAATTAAAAACAGTTTTCGAATTATTAAACAGATACGGCGTATCGATTTTTATCGACACGGCGCATCTTCTGAATCAAAAATCTTATATTTTGAAATGTAACGAAAATACGGCGCATTAACTTTTGTTAATACGACGCATTTAATTTTTAATAAATATCGATTTTTGATTATTAAAACAGATACGGCGCATTCTAATTTCTAAGCGGCGTATCTATTTTCTGAATAAAGTCTGATTAATTTTAACGATTATAAGATACGGCGTATCTAACTATTTGGATACGGCGCATCGTCTGCAGATATCAGTAACTTTAATTTTTCGTATTCCGTTTTCGTTGTTGATTTTCTGATATATTACTTTCTTGAGCATACCCTACTGATATTTTTTGTTTTGATTTCAGGAAGTGCATGACCAGGAGTTCTACGAAGAACTTGATTCAACCTTTCGAAGATCCTGAACGAGTCTTTCATTCGCTTAAAAGGCTTTTCAACACAAAAAGCTTTGATACTTCAAGTTCATTCGAGCTTGATTATTTTTCTGAAGAAAAAGAGGAGGAAGAAACAGAAACAATGGGCGAAAACACTACTATGGAGGAATACATGAACAAAACCCGTACTGATTACACTTCAGGAGTTGCTAGACCAAAATTTGATGATAAGTCAAAGTTTGAATTGAAGGGTCAGTTTCTCAAGGAGCTAAGAGAAAATGCTTTCAGTGGATCGGAACATGAGGATGCTAATGAGCATGTTGAAAAGGTCCTCGAGATTGCGGATTTGTTTACTTCAGAAGGAGTCACTGACGATCAAATCATGCTTAGAATCTTTCCACTCTCGCTAAAAGGAGCTGCTAACAAGTGGCTAAGAAATTAACCTGCTAGTTCAATCACTACATGGGAAGATCTGAAGAACAAATTCCTGAAGAAATATTGTCCACCTGCTAAGACTGGTAAAAAGATGGAGGCTATTAACAGTTTCAAGCAAGAGCCTGATGAAACTCTTTATCAAGCTTGGGAACGATTTAAAGATTTACTGGTAAAATGTCCTCAACACTATCTAACCCCTATGCAGGAGATAATATTGTTTTATCAAGGATTGGACGTGCCTACTAGACAAATCTTGGACGCTAAGGGAGCTGTGCCTCAAATGAGTGCAGCTAATGCTAGGAAAGCTATCCAAGAAGCTGCTGATCATTCTCAAAAATGGCACGATGGGACCTCTACTAGATCTAAGAGCAGCACTAATTTTGACGGGATTGCTGCTATTCAAGCTCAATTGGATAAAATTACTAGAGAGATGAAGAAGCGTGATGAAAAAGTGTATGCTGCCCAAGTTGGATGTGAAAAGTGCGAAGGACCTCACTACACTAAAGATTGCCCGAATAGGAGTGAAAGTGAGACGTTTGAAGAAGCATATTACACCCAATTTGGACAACCATTCCGACCTTCAGGAAGATTTAGGGAAACTACCCCGGGATTCTATCAAAAGAACAACTTTAATCCCGCTTATCAAGAGAGGAGGCAGACTTTAGATGACACTCTAAAGCAAATTATGGCCGATGCTGCTAAAAGACATGAAGAGAATACTGCTATGATCAAAGAAATCCGAGCTTCAACGGACACTACTACAAGAAATCAAGGAGCTTCGATCAAAGCATTGGAACAACAAATTGGTCAAATGAGCAAAGTTCTTCAAGAAAGGGGATATGGAAGTTTACCTAGCTCAACCGAAACCAACCTAAGAGATCATGTCAAGGCCATAAGCACCACTAAAGAAGTCACTCCTTACTTGCCTAGAAGATCGATGAATGGTAATGATGGTGCAAGACCCGAATTTTTCTTTAATTCTTCAATCAGTTTAAGGAGATTACTCAAAGAAAAGACAAAGATTGAAGAAGAGATCAAGGCTACAATGAAAGAAGGGAGCTGATTGCGTGGTTTTGTAACCTTACAACAGGTTTTACCTCTCGAGGGATCTCAAGAGGCTTACAACCCCACCAGGCAGTGTACCTGACCGATGTAGTATAGTGTAGTGGTAAGTACGGGGGATTGATCGTTCTCCACAGGGAATAATGTTCATTAGGTATGAAAGGCTACTCTAATTAGGTCTAAGGATTGAGGAAGATTCTTTTTATGTTTTTATAATTTTTATGAAAGCAAGTAAAATCTCGGTTTTGAAGGAGTGGGCGGAATTAGTTGCTAGTCAACTAACCCAAATTACTACAAATGCAAATAAAATAAAATAACAAAAATGAAAAGTGGTGAGAAACTTATGTGTAGAGAAATGTGTTTACTTAGATTTCCTTACTCCCTAACTATCTTTTACCGGTTAATTAGTGTGTATTAGTTGCGTGGATGACGGGTGTATTCCTTAATACCATTCGTGGGGTGGCGTACTTACTTCCCCAAACTCTACAAGCTCCTACTTCACTCCTATGTCGAGCCGGCTAGGAAGCTCCTAACATGGGATCACTAGAATTCGCTTGTGCATTAAATACAACCATAAAAACCTTTAGTACGCGTTTGGTTCATGTTTCTTAAGACGTTCAAGCAAGTTACCGAATAGGAAGTTAGCCAGTTTTCTTAAGCCTAACATAGATAAACAATCATCCAATACAACTAACAACACACTAACAACCAATAATCAATAGCTAGGTTTCATTAGATCTAAGCAAACACAAGATAAAATTAGCCTAACATGTTAAACAAAAGACAAGCATAAGATAGAATCAAACAACACATAGACATATTGAATGATTAATTGATAACTTATCTTTCAATGAAACATGGAAGATCTCAAGGCTAAAAGCCCTGAAAAAGTAGCTAAAATCGTCTTAGGGTTTTATCCCAAAATTCCACACACTAAGCTCTCTCTTAATGACAAAAAATTAGAAAACTATATATAGACTTTTGCATCTGACGGCGTCACCTTATGCATTGTGACGCCGTCACCTCGCCGCTTTTAGGGTTCCCGGGTGACCATCTTGACGCCGTCCCTCTTTAATTCTCCAAAATCCGTTCTGGCCTATCAAGGCTTGACGCCCTCACCTCTTGAACGTGACGCCGTCCCCTTATGAATTAAGCCGTGACGCCCTTGATTTAGTTAAAGCGTGACGCCGTCAGAATTCACATGCTAACTCACTGGCCCGTCATGAGTAAATTTCACATCCCACTTTTCTTGCCAAGGCATGACGCCGTCAAGAGATGATTCTGACGCCGTCAAAGGTAAATTTCAGCCGATTTTGAGACTTTGTCGTATTCTTCACTTTAATGCTCCAAAAACGTCCAAAAAGCCTCCTTTTCCAGATTTCTCCTCAAAAGTACCTAAAATGACAAAAGGAACGATTTAGGGCAATATTTGATCAAATAAATACGATTTCGGGCTTAAATGACCCCTTAAAAGCGGTACACTTTTCGCTTCATCAAATACCCTTACACTTGAGATTTGCTTGTCCTCAAGCAAATGCGCTTTTATTCTAATCAAAATACAAGTTAGGGGTCATTTAATACTAACATAAAAGTAATTACAACAAATAATCGTTCCACTTCAATCATAATAAGCACGGAGATTACATACTAGCACCTCACAAGTAGTGTTTAGATACTCACATCTCTCAAGTGTCATCAAAATAAATCTCATAAATGAAAACGGAAAATATCTCTCACTACCTGTCATAGCAAATAGATTACCATAGGCTTGGGAAAGGATCGAAAACCTCCTCCACTAGGCGTAAGCACCAAAGATAAACTATCAAAGAGGGCTTTTAAATGGGTTGTAATGTTAGGTGTAGGGAAAAGGAAAACACGGTTTGGTTGGATAAAGGATATTTTACTGGTGGCGAGTTAAAAATCTTGGTCAATTACATGTACTATACAATGTTGCTAAGCCAAGACTAGACTCGATCTTAAGCTAGAAACGAAATAACAAAATAACAAAAACATAAAACAAACATAAAATAAAACGGGATGGTAGTCCGTATGTTTTTTCTATTTTTCATTTTCTCATTTTTTTTGTATTTTTCTTGATTTTTCGATTTTTTTTTTTTTTTTTTTTTTTTTTTGCATACACTTTTGCCCTACCATCCAAAATAATACATCATAGGGGCATTGCATTCCCCTTACACTTGAATTTTTACATAACTTTACAAATACTAATCTAATGACTCGAATTAAGATAATTGAAAAACTTGGAGTACTTTTAAAACATTTAGCACATATGGGGGTAATAAATGATGTTCTTCCCCATTACTCCATTACACTAGTACTTTACCCATGAGTCCCAATCGTCCCAAAACAATATGTACAAGGATATGACTCGACTTAGCAACCATGTAATCAACTAGATAATTAACTTGGGTTTAAACAAATGTTGTAACAAGAATGCACTAAAGATGAGTGCATACAAGGTAGGCTAAGGCGATTTGGGTGTACATTTAAGTGGGGTGTAACAAATTCTTCCTTTAAGTAAAATGCTTAAAGGTCGAAACGAAAAGATAGGCTCTGAGGGGTGTACTAGGGGTATCGTGTACTAAAAATGAGTACAACGCAAAGGGTGTGGGAGAATTACTTGACCAATGTAGCCAAAGTAATTATAACAAAAACACAGGTGTAAAACAATGGGTTTATCCTAATGCCTCTTATCATGTAGTAAATCTAACTACACGAATGTAGTCTCACTTGTGGCCTTGGAATGGTCCTAACGCAAGTTCTAGAATCTAAGTGCTACCGGTACACACATCATAGCATAAATGCTTTTCCTACCAATTCTAGGGGCGAACCTCACATATTTGGGGGTGGAAAATTTTTTAGTGGTACGGTTTTTGTGCTAGTCATATAACTCCTATCCATGAGACGCTCATTAAGATCAAAGTTTCACTCCTATATGTTGTAAAAAATTTTAAATTTGGCACTAAAATTACCTTAACAAGTATTTATCTCAGTTTTATTACACATCTACCATTAAACAAACAAAAAAATCAAACGTAATTGTATTCTCTAAAATCGTACTTTTACCCTCCCCTTACACTTAAGATGAACATTGTCCCCAATGTTCAAATAACAAATGTAAAAGCAAAAAGTAAAAGAATGAAATCAAATACTCCCCTGATTCGCTCGTTGGATAATGAAATTACACGGTTAAATCTTCCTCCAAAGAGAATGTTGAAGCTCCATGACTAATGCATCGCCATAAGCTTGATTCCATAAACATCTCTTTGTCTAAAATAACCTGTTGAGCATGAGAAAACAAACACGAAAACCTGCATAACATCGGCGGGATAAAATCTATATATAAGGATATAATGCTTGTGGAATGATAATTTTGCAGATTCCTGGAGATTATAAGTTGGAGATTTTAATAAAAACTTTTTATGAAAACAAAACCTTCAAAAATTTCTGGAAATTAAATCTGACGCCGTCAGGTTATAACCCCTGACGCCGTCAGAAATGACCTGACAAAAATTTTCATTTTAAGTTTCCGGAAAATTTCTGGAAAAACCTTTACCTTACTTCCTGGAAATCCTGCAAAACATCATTATGACTCGATACAAGCATTTGACTCAAACAAATACGAATATGTATGTTAATTTATTATTATTATGATTCATGTTAATTTGTGTTCTAATAAACCGATTTAGATTTCCCTTACACTTATCTTTTGCAAAATACCTTTATATGTAGTTAAGACGAAGTTAAAAACAAAATAAAGCATTTTCACAAATTAGTTTTGAACATGAATCAATAAGAATAAAAATTAAACATACATACGGAAACAAATAAAAACAAACAAACAAACAAATAAACACACAAAGCAGATAAATAAAATAAAGCTTGGGTTGCCTCCCAAGAAGCGCTTGTTTTTGTTCGAGTCACGAGCCTGACTCTACCCTTATTTAACAAAAATAGGGGAGGTTTTCCCTACACTTAGGATTAAGTGCGGGTGAAAGTAGCGATACACACCAGCTCGGTAGGAGTATGCCACGTGAGGAAAGAGTGGTGGATGAATTATATGCTCAAAGGGGTGTGCTCCTTTCATCATAACCTTGCCTAGTTCACTTTGGTCAATGGGTGATTTTGAGTTTCCTCCTAAAAAGGGATCATCTTCTATCAACTTCGAGAGACTCCTAGTTGGGAATCCATCTTGACCTAATAAACCCGGTTTAAACCCATAGTGTTTCTTGTGATCTATCATGAATGGGTGATGTAAGTATATAAGGTCATGGTTCACTCCTATATTAGCTTCCTCACTACAAGGCTTAATGTCTACTACCTTAAACTTAAGATTACCCGGACTACATGGTTTGATGGGTGGATCGGGACCTAATTCAATTCCTAAGTTCACATTTAAGGATGGAAGATTAGGTAACGGTTTTGGTTGAGGCTCCGGTTCATCAAAACTAGGAACTTCCATAGAACTAAAAGAAAGGTTATGACTACAAGTATTCAAACCTATTTCTTCTAGTTTTGTTTGGTCCAAGGGCTCTACCTCTATTGGGGTTCCTATAGTCTCTTCTACTTCTTCCGGGTAAGTCATGGGTGGTGTGTATGCCTCAAATGATGGTAGGACTTGTGGGGTACTTGGTGAGCTTATGTTACTTACCTCATCATTTCTTATGTCAAGATCACCTATATCCTCATCATGTGTTTTAGTAGGATCTAACCCTAACATTTTCCCAAGTATCTCAAGTGCTTCTCTAGGCATCTTAACTTCTATATCCGAATCATAAGGATCATCCTCAATGTTATGACTGCTATATTCAAATTGCCCAAAAGATTCATCATGTGTTTCTTGAGATTCATCATCATCGATCATAAAACCTAGGTCTTTTTGATCAATGTGATCATGTTCGGCTAAATCCTCCATCACATCAAGGTCACCTATGTGTTTGTTTTGTACTATGGCATTACATGACAACCACTTAGGTATCTCAACACTAATGTATTCATCCCCAAACAAACTTGTTTCATGATCCAGGAAATTTATATTCAATTGACTTGTACTAACGTTTGTTGGGTTGTCTACCCTATAATAATATTGGGCACAATCTTCTATGGCATCCCATGCTTCTTCAGCACTTAATTCCCTAAAGTCCCCATTGGCAAAATCCTCAATGCGCATTTGGTCATATTGGCCAACACGATAGTAAAAGGTTCGGGTTAGGGATGCTAAAGCGAAACTATGATGAGGGAATTTTCGGAGTAAATTTCTAAAACGAGTCCATGCATCATATATGGGTTCATCTCGATATTGTTTGAAATTCGAGATGTCAATAGGGTAGAATGGCCTTTGTGGTTGGTAGTATGGTGGATTCGCGTACTCCATAATGGTGAACGGAAGAGTCAATGGAAATTACGAACAAACACACAAAGAAAAAGATAGACTAAAGAAAACCTAGAAAAATAAAATAAAAATCTCACTAGAAAGGAATCTAGTGAGTAGACCTATAAAGTAAAAATTCAACCTAAACAATAACTATTCCCCGGCAGCGGCGCCAAAAACTTGATTGCGTGGTTTTGTAACCTTACAACAGGTTTTACCTCTCGAGGGATCTCAAGAGGCTTACAACCCCACCAGGCAGTGTACCTGACCGATGTAGTATAGTGTAGTGGTAAGTACGGGGGATTGATCGTTCTCCACAGGGAATAGTGTTCGTTAGGTATGAAAGGCTACTCTAATTAGGTCTAAGGATTGAGGAAGATTCTTTTTATGTTTTTATAATTTTTATGAAAGCAAGTAAAATCTCGGTTTTGAAGGAGTGGGCGGAATTAGTTGCTAGTCAACTAACCCAAATTACTACAAATGCAAATAAAATAAAATAACAAAAATGAAAAGTGGTGAGAAACTTATGTGTAGAGAAATGTGTTTACTTAGATTTCCTTACTCCCTAACTATCTTTTACCGGTTAATTAGTGTGTATTAGTTGCGTGGATGACGGGTGTATTCCTTAATACCATTCGTGGGGTGGCGTACTTACTTCCCCAAACTCTACAAGCTCCTACTTCACTCCTATGTCGAGCCGGCTAGGAAGCTCCTAACATGGGATCACTAGAATTCGCTTGTGCATTAAATACAACCATAAAAACCTTTAGTACGCGTTTGGTTCATGTTTCTTAAGACGTTCAAGCAAGTTACCGAATAGGAAGTTAGCCAGTTTTCTTAAGCCTAACATAGATAAACAATCATCCAATACAACTAACAACACACTAACAACCAATAATCAATAGCTAGGTTTCATTAGATCTAAGCAAACACAAGATAAAATTAGCCTAACATGTTAAACAAAAGACAAGCATAAGATAGAATCAAACAACACATAGACATATTGAATGATTAATTGATAACTTATCTTTCAATGAAACATGGAAGATCTCAAGGCTAAAAGCCCTGAAAAAGTAGCTAAAATCGTCTTAGGGTTTTATCCCAAAATTCCACACACTAAGCTCTCTCTTAATGACAAAAAATTAGAAAACTATATATAGACTTTTGCATCTGACGGCGTCACCTTATGCATTGTGACGCCGTCACCTCGCCGCTTTTAGGGTTCCCGGGTGACCATCTTGACGCCGTCCCTCTTTAATTCTCCAAAATCCGTTCTGGCCTATCAAGGCTTGACGCCCTCACCTCTTGAACGTGACGCCGTCCCCTTATGAATTAAGCCGTGACGCCCTTGATTTAGTTAAAGCGTGACGCCGTCAGAATTCACATGCTAACTCACTGGCCCGTCATGAGTAAATTTCACATCCCACTTTTCTTGCCAAGGCATGACGCCGTCAAGAGATGATTCTGACGCCGTCAAAGGTAAATTTCAGCCGATTTTGAGACTTTGTCGTATTCTTCACTTTAATGCTCCAAAAAACGTCCAAAAAGCCTCCTTTTCCAGATTTCTCCTCAAAAGTACCTAAAATGACAAAAGGAACGATTTAGGGCGATATTTGATCAAATAAATACGATTTCGGGCTTAAATGACCCCTTAAAAGCGGTACACTTTTCGCTTCATCAGGAGCTCTGCAACCGATTTAAATGCCTTGCCTAATAAAGAAAAAGACCCAGGAAGTTTTACTCTACCTTGTTCAATTAATAATATATCTTTCAATAATGTGTTAGCTGACTTAGGAGCTAGTGTTAGTGTTATGCCTCTTAAGACATTCACTACCCTAGGACTAGGAAAATTAGCACCAACTAAATTACTTATTGAATTGGCTGATAAAACGGTAAAACGACCTGAAGGGATTGCTAATAATGTGCTAGTTAAGATTGAGAAGTTTATTTTCCCTGTAGACTTTGTTATATTAGATATGCCCGGGGATGTTAAGATTCCTTTAATCCTTGGAAGACCTTTCTTGTCTACTGCCCATGCTAAGATTGATGTGTTTAAAAGAAAAATCTCATTAAGAGTAGGGAATAATAAACTAGTCTATAAGTGCCAAGATCCTGTTAAAAGCATAATTAGAGGTGTCTATGTGCTAGGATTGAGAGAACGTATGGACCTTGATCTTGAAGCTAGACTTATGGGAGAAACAATAATTCAAAACAACTCAACTAATCCTAATCATGAGAACTTTGAGGAATTTATTGACCTTAATGTACCTACCGAACTTAGACGCGAAGTTGTTAATAATTCTGATGATGAGTGGTATGATTGCGTAGTAATTAATAAACGTAGGAGAATAGTTGAGAAAACGAATTTGAATAATGATGTGTTTATTGAACTACCACCCCACCTTGCTTATTTATGCCTATATGATAATAAGAATTTCCCGTCTATCATTTTGTCATCTCTGCCCGAAAGGGACAGAACTTTGTTGATACAGATATTGAAGAAGAACGGCGTGGAAATTAAGAACGAGCAAGGAGTGTTCAATATTACTGAATTGGCAATGAGGGAGCGCGATGTTTCCGACTCCTTCAATGATCGATATTAAAGAGCTGAACGTGAGTCTAACTTGAAGACTCTGGAATAAAGACAAGTGCTTGCCGGGAGACAACCCGGAGAAATTTTTATTATTCTGTTTATGTGTCGAGTCAGTCAGGCCGCAGAGGATACGGCGCATCTCAACTCTGAGATGCGACACATCTCCTGCAATGGTCATATCTTTATTTTTCCGCATATTTTTATTTTCGACTTTGAAACTTTTTATCAGTTTATTTTAATGCGGCGCATCCCTGGTTAAGGATGCGGCGCATCTTCTATTCTGATCCGTAATTATTCCAGGCTCGATACGGCGTATCTTCTTCCATAAGATACGGCGTATCTTCTTCCATAAGATACGGCGCATCGACTGACCTGATGATTTTCATTTTTTATTTTTTTAGTTTTATTTTTCCTAACTACTAATGTATTATGCAAGTTTGAACCTTTCTTAATAATAGGTGTGTTTTTAAAGCCTTGGTGGTATTATAGATTCCTGCATTTCCTGTGGATACATCGATTATGAAGCTTAAACGTCCTAATCCACAAGAAAGATGATTTTTGCTCTTATACTAATGGAGGATCATACCGAGCAAATCTCAGGGGAGTTTTTCTGTTCTAATTCTTTTATTTTCCAGTTTTTAACCTTTTATACAAACAACGAGGACGTTGTTTAACTTAAGTGGGGGGATTGGAGAATTAGAACACTTAACACTTACTTGTCCTAAAACTTTTCAAAATATGCTTAAAATGTGCTTAATATATCAAAACTTAAAATTTTTAGCATGTTTTTGTTTAAGATCTAAGTTGCATAGCTGCACACATGACGTTATTTTTAAAAATTGTGATTTTTCAAAATTCACAAATCTATGAGTGTGCCGGTGACTTGTAAACTTTAGAACTTGGCTTGTATACTATTCGAGACCACCATAATGAGTATTATTTATATAATTGGAATGACTTGTCTAAATTGGTAAAATTCTAGGATTACACCTCAATAGCCTTATATGTTTTGTGTTTATTAGCTAACTACACTGGTTAGTTAACCCCCGTATAAACCCTTTTGTTACTCTCATTTCTAGAGTAAGATACCCCTAGAAAAACACTCAGAGCCATTCCTTTCGTTTCTTACACCTTTGTTAAAATGTTTCGTTACACCTTACACCTTAGCCTACCCTGTAGATTAAAATCCGTGGTTTGGTTAATTGCTTTAGGCAAAGTGAGTTTCCTTACATTACCTGTGTTCGCGTGCGTAATTCATTATCTATGGTTAGGTCGGGAAATTGCACAATGCAATTGGAGTGAAAGTAAATATTGTATATCTTTGAGTTTATTTTTCGTGTGTTTACTACTTTCACTATTACCGTTATTTCTGAAGTTATGAAAAATATGGAAAAATTATCCAGAATTATCATTATAGTGATGTGGTGAATTTTTACACATCTTTGTTTATGTTTCATGTTAAAAAAAAAAAAAAAAAAAAAAAAAAAAAAAAAAAAAAAAAAAAAAAATCGAAAAAATGAGAAAAGAAAAAGAAAAGAAGAGTTGGATGTTTGTTTTTAACCAACTTATGTAAAGTTTTGTATTAAGTGGTCGATATCACCACTATTTGTTGTACTATATCTATGGATTGAATGGGAGTTGGCAGTTATGGGAACGTCAACTAAGGTTTATTCTTTGATTAAGATCTTGTTGAGTATAATTCGTGTCTACCTAAAGCGTGTGTTTCAAGTGTTAAAAGCGTGAGTTATTCAATGATATGAGTCTTATTCATGGGATGGTTGGGATAGTGATTAACCACACTTAGGATTTTAATTTATTTGTTTTGTTTATTTTTCATTTTACACCAATTTATATCCCAAAATTTATCCATACCCTGTATTATTCTTTATCCAACCAAACCTTTGATTTATTGAGATTAGGGATTTGAGCAATCTTAAGTATCGTAGTCGTGGATTCGGCTATGTATTTATGATTTTGTCGCCCTTTTTGATATATTATTATTGGTGAAGTTTGGACCTATCTTTAGCCTATTCGAGTTAAGGATTTGAGCAATTGCAAGTATCGTGTTCGTGGATTCGATCATGTATTTGTGATTTTGTCGCCTTTTCTGGAATTTGAGATCGATAGAGATTAAGAATGATTAACCCTTAAGCCTCAAAACCCTTTTTACCGTTTTAGACTTGTTATTCCTTGGCTTTAGTGGAGGAGATGTGTATACTTGCCAAGCTTATGATAGAATATTCGTCACGACTGGACAGTTAAACGATTAGATTTGCTTTTATCAGATTATTTTATTTTACTTCTAATTCGTTAAGTGTTTGGTTGTGTGATTATGACAAAAATGAATACATGCTTAAATATAAAAATACATCCTAATGTCTTTTAGGATACATTTTCATAAGTTTTAATCTAAGGTTTACTTGGGGACAAGTAAAGTTCAAGTGGGGGGATATTTGATGAACTCAAATAAGTACATTTTATTACTATCATTTATCCTATTAATTTGACTTGTTTTACTATATTATGTATGAGGATTGATACTTAATCGTTTACTTTTGTAATTCTCAGTTGAAAACAAGCATTTGGTGAAACTTGGCGATTTTGGACTAATTATGGAGCAAAACATGCAAGAAGTTAAAAGTCTACTGAAATGTACAAGATCAAGACTAATCTGCTCCAGATGCGCCGCATCTTGCTTATCACATACGGCGCATCGCTATCAATATTTCACCAGATACGATCCAAGATACAAGAGGACATGCGCCGCATCCTAGAATGGAGATACGCCGCATCTTCTGGCGGTGTACGAATATTCCTGAATATTATAATCTTGGACCCCACGCGAAGTTAAGTAAATGCGCCGCATCTACTTACTAGATGCGCCGCATCTTACCCTCAGACAGAAACTATAAATACCCCAAAGACCAGACGAATTAAGAATTCCGAAGTTTTAACAGAAGACCGAAGACCAGAAACCTAGGACGAATTCAGTCGAATAGCGAGCACAAGACACACCCAAATCAAAGATACAAGAGCTGTAAGAAGGTGTTGCATGTGTTTAATTCATTAAGTAGTTTTGTTTTATTATGTTAGTAAACTTTAATTCAACAAGATTGGTGGCTTGTGTAATGTGACAACGGAAAGATTGCACTCCCTTAAAACTGCTTTCTCATTAATTAAAGTTTATATGTTGATGTCTTTGGTGACTTTTATTAGTGCATTGATAACCTCTGTGTCTAGCTGAGCGTTGATCGGGTCGCCATGCCTCTGCCCTCGCCTGTTTATTAGATCGCCTATGCATTCTATGGTCTGTAGAAAAGTAGGAGAAAGATAAACGGGATAGTCATAAGTAATCATTAAGGGTTTACTCGCCGATAAGATTAGAACCAACAAGAAAAGACTTAATCTCGGTGCGTTGCATCGAACTATACACTTCATATAACACTAGCAATAAAACAAGTGACAAGCTACTTATCATAAGGACAGCCCTCTTATTGTCTCGAGTATTTATCTGTGTACGTGTGTGCTACTTGCTGATTCGTGCCTATTGGTTTAGTTTATTATTTAATTGCAACCAAATCGTGCCAGTTTCTCAGGCTGAAACCCCCCTTGCGTTAGATTAGGTTGTATAGCTAACTTAATATATTAAAATACTGATTAGAATAACTAGATAATACGTTCCACTCTTAGTGATCGACACTCTACTTACCATTATATTCATACTGACCGGGTACACTGCTCGTTAAGTGTGTGTGTTATTGATAAGTCGGCTAAATATAAATTTAAAACTTGAGTAGGCATTAATACTGCTAAACCGCAACGACACACGCTACGCATCACATAGGATGTATAAGTATGGAGATGATGAAACTGCTGATGTGTTTGAATTTGATGTTACACAAGATATGAACCTGTCTTTAGAAGACCTAGACGATAATTTTAACTGTACGCGCTCGGATGACGAGGGCATATTCGTTTTAGATCATTAGTTTTTGGTATGAAATAAATGTTTATTTTAGTAACTGTATATTTGTTAAAGTCTGTCAAGCATTATTTATTATTTAAAGTTTTTGGTATGAAAATAACTGTTTATTTTGTTTATTTTAAACAGGTTGCTTTTTGGTAATAAAAGATGGCCTCGGGTTCTGATTCGGACTAAACTTAACTGGGTTAATTCTAAGGTTAGTTATTTGTTATGGCTTATTTGCATCTCCTAGCTTATTAATAGTCTAAGTAATACTAGTGTAGAGTGGTTTTTAGTTTTAATCAGCTTAGTATAGGGTAAAATTGCAATACAGATTAGTGTAAGGGTGTTTGGTTTAAGACAGCTTATAGGTTAGTTTGGGTATAATCTGAAAAGCACTGTTCATGTGCCAAGTTTCTGAGTTTGATTGAACTGATTCAAAGGTATTTTAGTTGTTCTCATCAGAAGATAGGGCAGTTTGATGGTTATTTAAAGTCTGCATTAGATATTTTAGTTTTGAGCTCTTATCTGCCCTAATAAGCTTAGCAATAAGCTGAGCTTAATTTGAGTTCATTTTGGCTTTGCTAGTTAGTTCAATAATGGTGCTTAAGTGAGTTCCTATGAGTTGGTCTGCTGTGGAGTAGTCTTGCTCAAATTTTGCGCCAAATTCCTAATCTGCTACCACAGATTGTTTTGCAGCAATTAGTTATCTGCACTGCTGATCTAGGATCAAAATTGGCTTATCGTATCTGCTTTAGGTCCTAATTTTTGGAATCTAGGTAGGTTAGGTAGGGGTCTTTTGGTGCATAATCTGGTATTTGAGTTTCACCTTATTAATCTGCTTATAACTGATCTGCAAATAAGCCCATATACGCCCTGTGCAGACCATTCTTGTTAATCAACTGTAGTTGCATATCATATACAACTGTTTCTAAAATGTTGTTTTATTTGACTAGATTGGTGGTGATAGCAATGAGTACACGGATGCGGATTTCGACGATATTCGAGAAGAATGGCCAATTTAATTATGTGTCGAATTTCATTTTTAGGTAGAAATCGTATTGTAGTAACATTAACTAATGAATTGTTATGTAATGAATTGGTAATTTGATATATATGAAATGCGTTAATTTTGTACAATTATCAGGTTTATTGTCAGTAATTATTTATATAATCAGGTTTTAATTAAAAAACAGAAAAAATAAAAAAAAATGATTTTAAGGTAATGACTCGCAAAAACATATGTCAGAAAAGTGTGTCATAAAAGTTAGTCAAAATGATTTTAAGGGTAATGACACGCAACGTGGGTCATAAGTGCGAGTCATAGAGGGATGACGCACAAATGCGAGTCATGAATATTTATGACGGGTCTTTCCTTGACTCCAATGTGCGCGTCATAAGGTCTCTTCTTGACTCGCATCTGGAGTCAAGGAAAGCCCTTTTTCTAGTAGTGTCTCTTTATGGATGAGATAATGTGTGTATGATAAATGTTAATGGCTTGGATCCGATGTTAAAATGTGAAATTGGTAAAGTGATGAATGTTAATGATCCTTCGGGATGAATGTTAAAGGTGGTATCCCTCGGGATGACCAAGTAAAGGAATGTTAAGGAATCCTTCGGGATGAATGTTAAAGATCCTTCGGGATGAAAAGTATTGCCTTCACCGGCAAGGGGTTTCCTACGTCCATGGCACATAAAAAATATCCCCATAATGAATGTGATAATGTTATGGATCCAAGTCTAAGAAGGGTAAAGGTAATGTAATAAAAAGAATGAGAGAATAAAAGTTAAATTGGGGAATAGGAGTACTTGTGTTGTGTTGGAAATATATAACCACGAGTTTATGTTTCTTGATTTACATCGATTGGGACGCCTTTCCATGTAAATGAGGAAGCATGAATGAGTGGGCTTATGTGTTGCCGACATTTCACGAGTAGGGTTAGAGAAGTAGAAAGCGGAAGTCTAGAATTAGTTAGAAATTGTAAGGACTAAGATAGAAGGGTTAGAATTAGAGTACGTCTTTTAGGAAGAATTATGAGGAACCTATGTTTTGAGTGTTAAGTATAAGTTGAAGGAAATAAAGAATTGTAATGATGCTTAGAAATGTTATAGTACGCAAATGTGGCATGGTATAAAATATGAGTAATGGAAATAATTGATGATAAGTGTCATGTGTAATGTGATGGAAAACGTTAAAGAATGATGTTATAAAGTCAATTCATGTAATATTTCTATAAGACTTATAAAGGTAAACGAAAACGACATGAAGAAAGAAGTAGAAGAAATGAGGTAAGTGTAGAGAACGTAAAAAGAATGATTAAGTAGTATTTGCGTTATAATAAGAATGTTAAAGGAAAAGTGAAATGGCTATGATAAATAAGGAAGTATTAGTAATGTGTTTGACTTAGGTAGAAACGTGAAAGAAATGGATAAATGGTGTTGATAGAATGTAAAAGTATTAGCCAAATGTATACATGTAAAGTTAAATAGCACGAGTTTCTCAAGTATCAAGTAGTCAAAGAATGAGAATAGAGGATAAAGTAAGTGAGAATGTGATGTAACGGTAATGGAACGGATTAAAATGATAACTAGTTATAGTAAGTATGTCTTGTATTATGTAATAGGCTAAGTAAGAGTTGTATGGTTATAGAAGTAAGTGGGAAGTAATGTGGATTAAGGCCATGTGATATGTTATAGTATGCATAGAGTTGCAAGATCACTTAGATCGTTGCAACTAAATAAACTAAGAATCGAAAGTGCTAGGAATAAGGTGTATTATGTGACTAAGTTTTGTTAGTAGTAGACGATAGATTTCGGGGACGAAATCTAAATAAGGGGGTAGAATTGTTAGACCCGTTTCCCGTATTCAAGTAGGCCCCACCCTAGATGAAAAGGGACCAAAGGCCTTACGTGATTGGCTAGTCAACGAATATTTTGTGGTAGTCAAACCCGAAGTCAACTAATGGTCAATGAATGTATGGTATAGTATTGGAAAGTATTATGAGGCACAAATGGAAAGGAATAGACCTAAGGGGCTAAAGTTGTAATAGACTAAATGTGTTATAAGTTAGTTGTGGCCAAAATAGAAGGAATGAGACTTGAGGGGCTTAATGTGCCAAAGGGCCAAAGTTGCTACCTAACTAGCCTTATCTAGGAAATTCTAGATATTTCCCTCATTATTTAGATAAGGGTGTTTTTGGTGGTCCGGTTTTGGGAAGAAGAAAAAGAGAGGGAAAAAGCTAGTGATGATTTAAGAAGAAGAGGAAGATGAAGTCCTTGTGCTTAGGGTTATGTCCTAGCAATGAGCCACTCCAAGTAAGTATCTCTATCTTAAATTGGTAATGATTATTAAGGTAAAGGTTTATGGGTTAAGTGGGTTTTTATCATATGATCATGATATGATCATATGATGATGTAGAAAAGATAATGGGTAAGTTTAGATGGGTTATCTAACCCTTGATCATGATGTTGTGTTGATGAGTCTTGATGATGGTTGTGGTTTAGGAAGTAATGATGATGATGAGGATGATAAAAGATGAAGATGATGATGATGATGTTATTGATAGCCTTAGCTTGGAATCAAGATAAGTAAACCGGCTATAAGATGATGTTATGGTGATTTCCATACTTTATGTGTTTATGTGTTTTTATGTGTTAAGGTATATGAATGGTTTGTATGAGGTAATTATGTGCAAGTATGTGTAAGGCTAGTTGATGTGTTAGATAAGGAAGGATTAAGGAAAGAAAGGTTAAGGCTTGAGTGGTTAAGGTATGTGTTTATGTTTAATGTGTTCATGGATAAATGGTTATGATGCGTATGTATGAATGAAGTATAATGTTATGTTATACCCGTTTTACTTACTAAGCATTCGTGCTTACGGTTTAAGTGTTTAATGTTTTGTAGGTTTATGTGTGATGGAAATGGTGAGCTTGTGCTAAGGGTTAAGGTTTGCTAATGAGGAAGATAGAAGAATTGATTTGTGTAGAAGCTAGGTAGAATACCGAGCTCGTTCAAGATGGTACCCCCGTGAGTCAATAAATGGTTTGTGAAGTGGAGTCAAGCGTGAAAATGTATTTTAATGGTGTCATAACCTTTTGGTAGTCAATCGTTGTGTCAAAGTGTGTTTAATGGATTATGGTCAATGTTTAAGGGGGTGTTTGGTAAAAGTGTAAACGTACCTATTTTGGGTTGTAAACGGGTCAAGTGTTTATGAAACATGTCTTGTATGTTAAAGTAATGATAATGGTTAAGTTTGGTGGGAAAATGAAGTGGTGTGAATGGTTTGGGGTGATAATGGGTCAAAAATGGGTTTTATGCATAACCCGTCATAATGTAAAGTACTATTCCGGGGAGTCAAACGGTAAATGTTTTTGTATGAAAATGAGCCCAATAGTATACTAAGTAAATCTGGAAAGTTTGGTAAAATATCGAGATCGGGTTTTTCAAGTATGGGGCAAAAATGTGATTTTGGATGATCAGCAGTCACCATCCGATTCGGAATTTTGGATGGAAGGCCATCCGATCGGATGGGCGGCTCAGTAAAGTGTTTTGTAAACTTTGAAAAATCGTATCTTTTGATCCGTAAGTCGTTAGAGGTCGTGCCACCCGGAGTTTTGTAGGTAATTGAGTCAAGTTTCATTTAAAAATAGTCTCAAGTCCTGAATGTTTATGGATTTTTATAAATGGTCGAAAGAGTAACAGAACGTCCGTGAAAGGTCAAGCATTTTCGCGTAAAAGTTATTAATTTTTGGTCTAAGCGGGCACGGGGTGTAACAGATCACGATCCGAAAAACTATATCGAACCAGACCGAAAACCAATTTAGCCAAAATCACCGCTCGAGGACCGGACCGAAATGTTCGGTTAAGGTCTGAGTTGGCCCAGTCTGGTTCATTACGTCGTTCCGGTCCAGTTCAACAAAGCATAATGTTGGGAATTAAATATTCTGAAGATTAGTATTGGGAATTACAAGTTCTCAAAGTTAGTACTGCTGAGAAGAATACACTAACAGTTCCTACTGCTAGTGTATATCTAAAGCCTCTCAAGTTATAACTAACAGTACTAACTGAAGTTAGTACTGCTAGTAAAAAGAAGGTACTGCTGGTGTAACTTATACTACTGCTGGATGGATAAGTGTCACGTTTACTACTGTTGGTTGGATAAGTATAAAAAGATATTTGTGTATAAAAGTCAAGTATATACGGTAGATAATATCTTTGATTTTGTAGTCAGTCAAACAAGTTGTAAACATAGATACATGTTGTATCTTAGCTACTGACACACTCAACATAAGCTAGCAAGTAGTTCGACAAGACTTATCATAATTGTAATGATCTCCTTTGTTTGTATAAAAGGGAGATCTTAGACTAGATATTGTGTGACTTAGATTTGTGCAAAAATAGAACTTGAATATCTGTTAAGAGAAAAGAGCAAACACAACAATATCACAAGTCATAGAAACATTAAGATTCAAGGTTTTTTAACCCTAGTGATAGTGAAGATCACTCGTATTATTTTGAATAATATTGAATCGTTTGGTGATAAACTTTCTTTGTTCATTGTTCAATAACAAATATAATTGTTTCATTTCCATATCCAAATAACCTTCTAAGTGTGGTTAAGTAGATTCCGCATACTTAATCATATTAACTCAAACATATCATATACACAAAGTTACAAAGGACTAACACCCTTTCAGTGTAACGCATCCTCGCAATTGGTATCAGAGAAAGGCTGATATCTTAGATTTAGAAGAAGAAGAAGAAGAAATGGAAGTTGAATCTATTCAGACCAATGTTGCTGCAAAATTACCCATGCTCAAACAGAATGAGTTTGAGATGTGGAGGCTGAGAATAGAGCAGTATTTCCAAGTGCAAGACTATGCACTTTGGGAAATCATTGAAGATGGAAACTCTTACCAGCCTACAACCACTACATCAACAGTGGAAGGCAAAGTGGTGACAACTCTGTAGCTCCACCCAACATCTGCAGAAGACAGAATAAAGAAGAAAAATGACCTAAAGGCAAGAAGCATGCTGATGATGACCATTCCCAATGATCAACTTTTAAACTTCAGCAAGTTCAAAGATGCCAAGTCATTATTTGAAGCTATTGTTGCCAGGTATGGTAGAAATGAAGCCACCAAGAAAACCCACAAGACACTGCTCAAGCAGTAGTTTGAAAACTTCTCCTCTACCAACAATGAATCTCTTGACCATATGTTTAATAGGCTTCAGAATATTGTGAGCCAACTTGCTATTCTTGGGGTTGAAATACCTCAAGAAGATTTGAACTCAAAATTTCTGAGAAGCTTACCAGAAGAGTGGGCTATACATGTTGTTGTCTGGAAGAACAAGCCAGACCTTGACACCATGGAACTGATAGACTTGTATAGCAACTTTAAGATTGTGGAACAAGATTTGAAGAAAACTGGAGGTACTAGTTCTAATACTGGGAACATGGCATTTATGACATCTCCTAGTACCTCAAATCCAAGTGAATAGGTGAAAGTTGTTGATGGTGTTGGTGCTGCTAGTTCATCAAGCAGTACCATGTGTATTTTGGATGAGAAGACTTGTTGTGCTTTTCTCACAAGTCGAAATGATGGGTCCATGCTCACTGTGAAAACTTATTTTAGAGCTTACTAACTAACAATAAGTTACGTGATCGTTTATGGGCTCAAGGCTGTTAAACCTTTTAATCTAGGGTGAACTATGATGAGATACAATACTATCACAACAAGGTTTTGCCAAACTTTCTATTTGTTATTAAACTCAGCCCCAATGCTATGTGATCAAATATAGCACGGTTACTCTACAACAATAACAGGGATCAAGGAAAACCTTGATTACCTTGAGGCTTAAACAAACTAAACAACATCAGACCCCATGTCTAATGTTCATCAGACCCCTCGTCTGATGTTCCCACACACTCTCTTTGATGTTTTACATTTTAACACACTTGGTGTTTTAGTTCTAAGCACTCTTTTAGAGACTCTGTAAAACATATCTTTTATCTAAGGGGTAAGGTTTTCTTTTATAATCCAAGAAAACCTTTTACAATATGATAAGTCTTTGTCTACTACTTGCTTGTTATGTGTCAGTAAACATGTATCTTGTTTTGCAACTTTGTTGACTGAGAACATATCTAGATATTATCTTTTGTACATCTTTGACTTTGATACAAATAATATCTTCTTCATTCTTATCCATCCAGCAGCAGTATGACTCACTGATCAGCAGCAGCTTCATTTGTACTACCAGCAGGAACAGATACACTAGCAGCAGGAACAGTACACTACCAACAGGAACAGTTACACTAGCAGCAGGAACAGTACACTACCAGCAGGAACAGTTACACTAGCAGCAGGAACAGTACACTACCAGCAGGAACAGACCAGTAGGAACAGATACACTACAAGCAGGAACAGTTCTGTTTTCAGAATATGTTTTGTACCAGCAGCAGTATCTACTCAACGTATTTTGCTTATCATTTCAGTATTTCTTCATGTTTCATTCTTCTTGTTTTGTACCATCAAATCTATGAAAATATAATTCCCAACAATCTTCCCCTATTTGATGATTACAAAACAAATACGTTCTTGTACGAATTTCCCTAGACGAAGTAGAGAAATTGAGATAATTAAATCTCACCATGAATGAAACTATATTGTCTTCCCATTAATCTATGCTATCCACCACTTCTCTTCCCCTTTTTGTTATCAACAAATAGAGAATATTACAAATATGATCTTTACAACTACAAACTAATATTACAAATCCAATCTATCCTTCTAATATCTCAAATTACCCTCCATTAAGCTTTCCGCACTAAAAATGAACTTGAGACAGTAAAATTTTAAACCATCAGTAGCAATACTAATCAACAGTAATAAAAATCAATAACTTTCCCTTGTGGTGTTGCATAAATACAATAAATGGTTAAACACTTGAACATTTAAGCTTCCCCTGAAACCCATATGTTAACCATTCGAATCTCCATTTCTGTAGGCTTTTATGACTGATGAAGAAAAACCAACCATTACCAACTTGTTGATGAAGCTGAATAAACCATCCTTGTGTCCTATATCTTGTACTAAAACTGACTTCGAACGTATACCCATGTATAGAGAGACCCCAATCTCTTGACAATAAACTCATCTTCTATGAGACACTGAGCACTACAACGTTACTCCTTTAAGTTTTTGTCAATTCGTAGTCATATAAAATTGCAGCACAAACAAGTTATCTTTTCTGCCAAAGATATGATAAAACACAATTTTGAAAAATTCAACCTCAACTTCAAATAAGCAACAAATGACCTTTTTCACCAATAATAAATTGATAAACAAGCCTTTTTATCTTTTAAGAACCAACTCTCTTCTGTGTGTGATTCTTCCCCTTTGTGTGTGAACCTTGAAAGAAAACCAAAAATTCGACCATACCTCAACTGTTTCTGCAGCAGTTTTCAACGATGCATATCTTGCAACCTAAGGCTCAGATTGAAGATCCCTCTGGTGAGAATCTACCTTGATATACCAAGAACCTCCAGTAAAAATTTCAGCCCGATCCAACGGTTAACGAAGGAGTTATCGCCTTTTGAAAACAGCCCTGTAGTGAGTTACGAAAATACGAACCAGATCCAATTTTTTTTTTCTTTATTTAGCTAAAACCTTTTCTTTTCCTAGATCCAGAGCCCCCCGCTCTGATACCAACTGTGAAAATTTATTTTAGAGCTTACTAACTAACAATAAGTTACGTGATCGTTTATGGGCTCAAGGCTGTTAAACCTTTTAATCTAGGGTGAACTATGATGAGATACAATACTATCACAACAAGGTTTTGCCAAACTTTCTATTTGTTATTAAACTCAGCCCCAATGCTATGTGATCAAATATAACACGATTACTCTACAACAATAACAGGGATCAAGGAAAACCTTGATTACCTTGAGGCTTAAACAAACTAAACAACATCAGACCCCATGTCTAATGTTCATCAGACCCCTCGTCTGATGTTCCCACACACTCTCTTTGATGTTTTACATTTTAACACACTTGGTGTTTTAGTTCTAAGCACTCTTTTAGAGTCTCTGTAAAACATATCTTTTATCTAAGGGGTAAGGTTTTCTTTTATAATCCAAGAAAACCTTTTACAATATGATAAGTCTTTGTCTACTACTTGCTTGTTATGTGTCAGTCAACATGTATCTTGTTTTGTAATTTTGTTGACTGAGAACATATCTAGATATTATCTTTTGTACATCTTTGACTTTGATACAAATAATATCTTCTTCATTCTTATCCATCCAGCAACAGTATGACTCACTGATCAGCAGCAGCTTCATTTGTACTACCAGCAGGAACAGATACACTAGCAGCAGGAACAGTACACTACCAGCAGGAACAGTTACACTAGCAGCAGGAACAGTACACTACCAGCAGGAACAGTTACACTAGCAGCAGGAACAGTACACTACCAGCAGGAACAGACCAGCAGGAACAGATACACTACAAGCAGGAACAGTTCTGTTTTCAGAATATGTTTTGTACCAGCAGCAGTATCTACTCAGCGTATTTTGCTTATCATTTCAGTATTTCTTCATGTTTCATTCTTCTTGTTTTGTACCATCAAATATATGAAAATATAATTCCCAACACTCACTTATGAAGACCTCCAAGAGATCAATAATGATGATCTGGAGGAAATGGACCTAAAATGGCAAATTTTTCTTCTTAGCATGAGGGCTAAGAAGTTCTATCAAAGGACGGGGAAGAAGCTCACAATCAGCAACAATGATACTGCTGGTTTTGACAAGTCAAAGATAGAGTGCTATAACTGCCACATGATGGGGCACTTCTCAAGAGAATGTAGAAGGCCAAGGCAGCAAGATAGCAAGAACTGAGGTTTTGGAAGCACATCCAAAACAAGGGAGGTTTCTGAGCCAAACTCAAAAGCTATGGTAGCTATTGATGGGCTAGGTTTTGATTGGAGTTTCATGGCTGATGAAGAAGAAGATTCTTCACAGATAGCACTCATGGCTTTCTCTACTGAGGTACAAAATCATAAAGTTTGTTCTAATACTTGCACAGCTCTTTCAAAACTACAAAATTTAATCAAACATTATGATGACCAAAAGAAAGTCCTAAGCAGAACTCAACAAGACTTAGTAGATTATAAATGTGGTTTAGAATCCCTAGAGAAGCAGATCATTCATTACAAACAAAATGAATTTGCTTTTTCTGATGACAAAGCTCTTCTTAGACAAGACATATTCTTTAGAGATGCTGAAATTAAGCTTTTGAGAGAGGCTTATGATAGGATCAAAAAGAAAAATGGAAACATTCACTTGACTGTAGAAACACTAGAACATGCTTCTAGAGGTGTAACCAACATGATTGAATGTCAAGTGATTAATAGAGCCAAATCAGGGTTAGGATATAATGTTGTCCCACCCCCTTACAGAGGAATCCCCAAACCCCCAGGGATTGACATAGAGCATTCAGGCTTAGCTGAATTTCAACAACCTGAGCTATAATATGGTGTACAACCAAAAACAAAGTTAGTTGTTGATGAAACTAAGAAAGTAAGTGAAAGTTTAAGTAAAACTTCACTTCCTGAGGACAAGGTGTACTCTGATAGAAGATCAGATAGAGTAGTCATTGAAGACTGGGTATCTGATAGCGATGAAGAAGAACAGGTTATGTCTAAACCTGAAGTTGTTAAGAAAGCAGGAACAAGTGTTCCTAAAGTGGTCAAAATAGATGCTGTTAGGCCTAAATCAAACATTAAACATGTTAGGCAATCAGTTAAATATTGTGAAAAATATAGAACCACCAACAAGCCCAGAGGTAACCATAGAAATTGGAATAACCTCAAGTCTCACCAATTAGGTGATGACTTTGCCTTTTATAACAAAGCTTGTTACATTTGTGGTGGTTTTGATCATCTTGCAGCTTTCTGTAACAAATGGGTATCTGGGTATGCAAACAATAGAGTGAATTTCAAAAGGCAAACTCCTCAATTTTACTTTCACTCTAATTCTAAGAGAACTAAACCCAGAGCAGTTTCAAAAGCAGTTCCTACTGCTAGGCAAGCAGTTCCTACTACTAGACCATTCATGACTGTTAACCCAAGACCAACAGTTAAAAATGCAAAATCAACTCACAAAAATGCATCAAAAACTGTTCAAAGGCCCATTCAATCAAAAGCAGTGGTCCAAAAACAAGTTTGGAAACCAAATGGAACAACTACAAAGCTAGCAGTTTCTACTGCTAAGCATGTAGTTCATACTGCTGCTTGGGAAAACAGGGCAAATGCTGTTAAGGCCTCAGCATGTTGGGTTTGGAGACAAACTAAACCCAATGGTGCATCAACCATTCTTAAAAAATTAAATTACATTGATGCACATGGCAGATCCAAGTCAGTAATGGCTTGGGTCCCCAAAGGAAACTAATATTCCTCATTTTTGTGCAGGAACATTCAACTGATAAACAAGAGGATCAAGGATACTCAGATAGTGGATGTTCAAGGCACATGACTGGCAACATGTCTTATCTCTCAGATTTTCAATCAATAAATGGAGGATATGTTAGCTTTGGAGGAGGTATTGGTGGCAAAATTTCTGGTAAAGGTACAATTAAAACTGGAAATTTAGATTTTGAAGATGTGTACTATGTACAAGAGCTTAAGTATAATCTTTTTAGTGTCTCACAAATGTGTGACAAAAAGAACAAAGTTCTCTTTACTGACTCTGAATGTCTTGTACTTTCTTCTGATTTTAAGATGCCTGATGAAAGTCAAGTACTTCTTAAAATTCCAAGAAAGGGCAACATGTACAGTGTTGATATGAAGAACATTGTTCCTAAAAAGGCTTTAACTTGTCTTGTTGCAAAGGCCACATTGGATGAATCAATGAAATGGCATAGGAGGCTTGGTCACATTAACTTCAAAACCATAAATAAGATTGTTAAGAATGGTTTGGTAAGAGGTTTACCTCAAAAACGATTTGAAAATGACCAAACATGCATTGCTTGTCTTAAAGGCAAACAACACAAAGCCTCTTGTAAGCCCAAAATTTTTAACTCTATTGATCAATCATTGTTTATGCTTCATATGGACTTATTTGGACCTACTTCTGTTAGTAGTATGATGCATAAAAGATATTGTCTAGTTATTACTGATGACTATAGTAGATTTACATGGGTTTTCTTTTTAGGTTCTAAGGATGAGACTTCTAGCATCCTTAAGACATTTATTACACAGATAGAAAACCAAGTAGACAAAAGAGTAAAAGTCATTAGATGTGATAATGGGACAGAGTTTAAGAATAGAGTTATGGATGACTGGTATGTACTTAAACACATACCTTTTCTTGACCAAAACCGGACCCAAATAGACGAAAAACTAACCAAAATGCCAAAAGATATTGTGTTTTTGTGTTTATATTTGTGCAGGCAACGGATAAACGAAAAAGGACAAATATCAAGATAAAAAGACAAAACGAGCACGAGATTTGGAAGAGTGTCAAAAGCCGTAGCCGGGAAGCTAAAAGTCAAAGTTAATCCTCAAAGTTTCATCAAATGTCAAAATTAAGCCCTTGGATCAAAATTGGGAAAATGGCAAAATTAGTCCCTGGAGTTTTCAGAAATTACACCTTTGGTCCTTATACTAAACCTAAATCATAAAAATTATACCATTAAACCTTAAAATAATCCTATCCGGATTTAATTAAAACAAAATCCATCCCACAGGCCCACATCCTAAACCTTACCAAACCCACAAGCCCAATTATCATAACCCACAGCCCACCCGGATCAAATAAACCCACGATCCATCCAAATAAAACCCGGGTCACAGGTCATTAATGACCGGTCAAAAACTTTAACAAACCCGCCATTTTCACTATTACCCTTCCCTCCCCAATTCACCCACCATTATTTACCCATGCACTAGGCCTTCTAGAAACCTTCTGCCACGTCTGACACGTGACTGACAACTATGGAATGCCAGAGTGGACAAAGGGCAGCATTTGATTGGATAAAACATGTCATCACATGATCCTAGGGCTGAGATTAATCAAGATGACAAAGCAAATGATCAAAGGCCAAGATTGATGATCCAGATGCTACCTTCAGGCTATAAATAACCCTACTCACTCACGAATGAGAGCTGTTAGTTAGTTGTTAGATAGTTAGATAATTTAGGGTTAGCTTATTAGGGCTTAGGAGTAGGATAATTTAGCTTTAGCTTATTTTAGTTGCAGCTTATTGTAATTTCTCTTCAGTTTTTCAATCCTTTGTACTCTATTCTTCAGTTTTTAATAAAAGTCAATTTGGTCAAAACTGCTTATTTCTTAATTCTAGTGCTTATTTTCATTTTTCTAGTTTACTTATTCTTATTATGCTCTGTTGATGCTTTTCTGCTCATTAGTTCTAGGTTTAATGATAGTATTGCTTAAAATGGTCAAATAGTCACATTTAGTCAACTGCTTATTTGCTTAAGTAAGAGCTTATTTCCCTTTGAAATCTGATCAGTAGGATTTAATATGAGTTAGTGGATCATTTAGTTCAGTATCACAGCTTATTGAAGGTATTTGGTAGCTTAATAATCCAAACAGTCTTGTGTAAGGAGTGTTTGGGTCAGGATTTAGAGTGGGTCAAAACGGATCTCTACTGTTCAATTGCTTTTGTGTTTACTTTGATTTAACTTAAAATGGCTCAAATAACTGGTTAGTAGCTTGTTTTTATTTGTTTTAATAGGATTGATAGGTTTTAGTATTATTAGCTTTGAATCAAAGAAGTAGGACTGCTTGATTCGTTATATTTTATATTTTCCAAAGGAAAAGGCAACGTATGCGTTTTCCCCGGGTCGTGTCCCAACGAAGGTCGAATTTGAGTTGTCGTTTACGTTGTCGAAAACGTGTGGTGAATGTGTGTGAAAAGGTGATTGATTGGTGAAATTATACTACGAACAATGAAATATAGAATAAAAACAACTAACTATGCTAATAGAACAATTAAACTAAACATACGAACCTAAGAACGAAAATTGAATTTTAAAACGTTACGCGACGAAATTTTAAAACGTTAATAAAAAGTGAATTTCTAAAATTTAAAACCTAAAAATATAAAAATAATTTTCCTATATAAAAACTGATAAAAGAAAATTTTTGGAAAAAGAAAAATATTTTTTTGTCTTTTTAATAATTTTTTATGAATTAAAAACTAATTTAAACTAATTAAATGATTTAAAAATATTAAAACAACTTGGAAAAATCTGAAAATTTTTGAATAATTCTAAAATTAAGTGACTAATCTAGGAAAAATAATTTCAGAAAGCTATTAAGCCTAAATAAGTTGAAACAGTGAATAAGCAGTATGAAATAAGCCCAAAAATAAGCAAAATAGAACCAAAAATTATCAAAAGCTCAAGACTGATTATTCTTAATGCTGGAAACTCAAAACAACTGAGAATGATCAGAAAAGCACACAGAATAAGCACAATTTAAACTGGACAGATTCAAAATAGAGCAGGAACAAAGTGATGATCACCACTATTGCAGCTACACTAAAAGCCAGAAATAAGCTAATTGGGGAAATTCAAAGACAGAATCTAAAAGCTTATATATCAATCTACTCTAATTCCAAGAATGCCCAAATTTTATTGATCAATTGATGCTCAATTGAATCCAAGAACAGACACACTTAGACACAAAATCTGTTGCAGGTCTGCAACAGATCTTATGGGCTTATTGCATGCCTGATTTGAGTTACTTAATAAGCTACCAATTCCAAATCAAGCTCAGAACTAACAAGCTAACACTACTAACTACCTAGAAACCAACTATCAAGCAAATAGCACTAGTGAGTAAGCAGTTATCAAGCACAAAATAAACTGAGATGGCAAACAATGTGCAGGTCTGCACATCAAATTCTGATGTAGCAGTGGTACTCATTTGAACTCAACTCATGCAATTTTCAATGAAATGCTACCAACCTCTGGATTCTTACTTAACACACTATAATACACCTACTTTTGCCAAAAATTGTGATCAAATAACCTCAGCTTATTCAGAAGCTTATATAGGCAGTACTCATTCTAACTTAAATTGCACAATTCTCAAAAACCTTTATTCACCTTAAATCAGCTTAACAACTAATAAAACAACTCTACTAATCTTCAAATCAGTTCAAGCAAACCTTATAACTTGGTAAATCTACAGTACAAACCAGCAATCACTTGAACCAAACACACCAAATGATTAAACTGATTCTGCATTTCAACTAATGAAACCAAAACTAAGCTTAGATTTTGATAATAAACTATCAACTAACTATATTTAAGCACCAACAATGAAAGGAATCTGAGATTAAGCACTTGAAAAAGCTTTTAAGCAATTTTGACTAGCTTTAGACTCTATGAAAATATTAGATGAAAATCAGAATTGAGTGCCAACAATAAGCAAACTGATATCAAAACTCAATAACAAGATCCATTAAGCAGAAATTACCAGAAAAAGCTCTAAAAGCAGACCAATAAGCAGTCGAACAATAACATTGACCAAAGGTTGACTTGCATTAAAACTGAAATTAAGAGTACAATCTATTGAAAACTGAAACTGAAAATACAATAAGCTGAATAAAAGCTTTAATAAGCTAAACTAATACTACATTAACCCTACTCCTAATACCTAAAAAGCTAACTACTGACTAACTAGCTTTCAATTCGTGAGTGAGAGAGGCTATTTATAGCCATAAGCAGAAGCTTCCAGGGGTTCTCCTGAGCTAATCCAATCCGTCCAATCATTATCTCATCATCACAATCGATCACAACCCTTGGATTAGAAGGGTGAGGTGTTTGATCCAATGAGAGACCTCCTTTTGTCCACCTTGGCAATCCATTAGACTGACATTCCCTGACACGTTGTCAGTTTCTAGAAGCTTTTTAGTACGGGTAATTGAGTGTGGCAGGGTAATTTGAAGGTACGGTAGATTAGGGTTTATTGTACAGTAACAATTGGGGCAAAGTTTGGCGGGTGAGTAAAAGGGGTTTGTTTGACCGTTATTTATTTCATTGACCGTGGGTTAAATGGTGGGTCAATGGATCCGGGTTGGATATTGTTGACTTGGGTCTGTGTTATTTTCGGGTTAAGGGATTGGGTGAGGATAAATGGTTGGGCTTGTGGTTTTATTTGTTGGGCCGGTGGAATTGTTTGTTTGTGGATTGGATTGGTAAGGCTTGTTGTAGATTTAAGATTTGGTGATTAAAAGATATAAGGACCAAATGTGTAATTTGCTGGAGTTCTAGGGACCATTGCTGCCATTCTTCAAAATAAATCCAAGGGCTGAACTTGACAAGCTTTGATAATTTGAGGACCCTGGTTGACTATTTGACCATATTTTCTTCCTCGGCTTCGGCTTTTAGCACTCTTCCAAATCCCGTGCTCGTTTTCCCATTTTTTACTTGATTTTGTCCCTTTTTCTTGATATCCGTCCCTGCATATACAAAACACACAAAAACACTATATCTTTTGGCATTTTGGTTAGTTTTTGGTCTTTTTGGGTCCGGTTTTGGTCAAGAAAAGGTATGTGTTTAAGCACATACCAAATTCCCCCAGACTAAGCTATTGCAATGTCCTCATGCAATGTTATAAAAACACGTTTTTGAAACCGAAAATTTCTAATCTCTTTTTACTAATTTTGAGAAGTAGCAAAATTTTCAAAAGAGATTAAGAAATCTTAAGTTCTAAAAACTCCCCGATTTTCCTTTTATTCTATTTTTGTATTTTTCTCATTATTCATGTGACGGCTTTTGTTGACAATCATTATCTAACGATAACTTTTAGGGTCTTCGAGCAGGAAACACGACTCATAAAGAAGTGACCATACGGATAAAATTCGTCGTCCCTGATTTTTCACGAGTCCCCAAACTAAGCTTAAAAACGAAATCATTGTCATTTACAAGTTAGATTCCCAACACTACTCATAAAAGCTAATTGTGGACTCCTCGTTCCCAAATTCCTATTTTCCTCTATTTATTTTATTTTTGGTGAGAAATGAATTTCTTCATACTCTCGTTTTGATAAGTTTTAATCCGATAAAGATACCTAGTTTAGACGCTAAGTAATTTCCAAGCCTTCCCTCGAAAACCGTTGCATACAAAAATGAGGTCCACATCAAGGTCTCTGATTTAACACGATTTTGAGGATATCCCTTTTATATATGACCGAAACAACTCATCTACGAGTCCAGAGACAGAAGCTTTTATTAGGATATCCCCGGAGTCGAAATTTGGCAGTTTTAACATTATTAAGCACATTAACGTATTTAATCCTTGGCCCTTTATAACAATCACAACATCGGCTGCGAACCGGCAAGATGTGATAGTCTATTATGACCTTGGAATTTTTCCTCTGCCTTTATTAGAAGTCTACAACATCGGCTGCGAACCGGCAAGATGTAGAAAACTTTTTATAGCTTTGGATTATTATTATTCATTATCATATTCATTAATTATTTGTGTTGCCAAACCCCAAGTCCTACGGCTTTTATAACAATCCCAACATCGGTTGCGAGCCGGCAAGATGGAATAGTCTATTACACCGTAACACTGACAGTACCTTGATGTGTACCCAACTTCCATAAGCAAGAATTCTCTAAGGAAGAAATAAAAACTAATTATCGCCAAAACCAAAATACCTTTAATTATTCCTAGATTACTATTATTGGGTGAAACAAGCCTATGGGAACAAAAAGCCACAAGTAACTTTGATGAGCTCTAAAGAGATCCAACTACTCCACGTTTAGCAATCTAACTTATAAACAACTCTATCATTTCTCGTTCTTCGCAAATTTAAAATCTTAAATAATAAGATCTGCGAATGCTTAGCCGAATAATCAAGCCATGCATATATAAAGTCAAATACGGGAACTTGCAAACTCTTAAAAAGAATTCGCATTTTATAGCTCCTTGTGTAAAAGACTAGCAAAAGCTTATAGATTATAAATGGTTAAGGAGACAAGCTAGGGCTCAACACGCCCGGTCAAGTCAGAATTTTATTCCTACTCTCACCAGCGGAAAATCAACAAAAATGTCAAAATTTATTATATTTTTGCACAAATTTTTTTTTAATTTTCTCATTTTTTTGGATTTTTTCAATTTTTGGAGGAAAAACGGGGTTGCATGAGTAAACGGCAAAAATGCAAGGCAAAAATCAAATTGAAAGATTACCCCCCCAGACTAAAACGAGACATTGTCCTCAATGTCTTAAAGGTAAGGGTTCTCCTACATAAATCTAAGGCCGTTTATTAATTATGCCAAAAGATAGATGTAAAACGATAAGATTTAGGATATCGGATAAGCATCGAATGATGAAACTCGAGTGGAGAGAAAACCACGAGCACGCGAGTCTTCAATCATCGGGCATTCCTGGACACATCACAGAAAACACGAAACACAAGATATGGAAGAGGTAGCCCTCCTCACGCACTTATTAGAAAAGAGATAAGAAGATAGATGGATAAGCATGGGGTGCCTCCCACGAAGCGCTTTGTTTTTTAACGAGTCGTATAGCTTAGACTCGCCCCAAATTTAATTGTCCTTGGGGGAGCAAGTGGAAGAAATAATCTCAATCGGACTTTCGTTCAAGATGTTTGAATAAACACTGAAGCATACGAAAGTTCCACTCCGATGAGATACCCGCGGCTTAAAAGAAGGAGAGATGCCGGGGTCAAAGATGGTATCTTCACTCCCGAAGGAGTGAAGGAGAAGAGAAGTCACCGGATAGGTGAAGAAAGGGAGAAAGATCATAATCAGAATGGGAATCCATTCTTCATCATCAAAGCTCTTGAAAACCTCGGGAGGGAGGGTCGGGATGATATCCTTGATAATAAAACTCTTAGGAGAGAGTACATCTCCCCCGGGTCAGGATCTTCATCAATAGCAAAGTAATCATACTCCGGCGGAGGTATGATATGAGTGAGTTCATCGGAGAACTCCTCATGAGGAGATTCAAGAATACGAGGAGAATCTGTGAGTCCCGGTTCCGTCACGGTCTCATAAAGATTAGAATCAATAGAGTCCTCGTCCTCAACGTTCTCTAACACCCCATCAAAAAGAGGATTAACGGCACAAAAAGTGTAGTCGTCATTGTATTCAAAAAGGGGGTTAGAGAAAATTCCAGAAGTAACCTCGGAAACGTCGAGAGAATCTCCACAAAATTGTGAATCACATTCACCGTCAAATATTTCCTCAGACTCACTCGGGATTGGGACGAGGTTCTCAACATTGTCTGATTCCGTTGCCGGAATAGTGTCGAGATGCTCGTCCCTCATTTTTAGAGAGTCCTCGGGTTCTTTGGTAGGAAGGACGGGTGCTATTTGAGGGAAGTTTAACGGAACAAGTCTCTCCTCGTCATCATCGGAATCATCGTCATAGTAAATTAAGCTCTTTCGAAAGTTAGCTGCTTTTTCCTCGGCAAGTAATTCTTCCATGGACTTCCCGGGAGTATAAGTATTAAGATTAGCTGCTTGCTCTCGATGTCGAACCACAAGTTTTTCAATTTCGTGCATTCCATCTTGATATGGATGATTGACGGGATTTTGTGGGGGTTGGTAATTGTCAAAACCAGAAGTATTATAGCAAGGATTAGGTTCATAGTAATTTTGACCCCACGGTTGACATTGATAATCATTATGAGGACCCCCACAATTTGTACAAGAAAAGTTCGGTGTATCATTGAAATACGGTTCTTGCTCATAAAAGTTTTGAGGAGGGTGAGTGAAATTGTTTTGAGGATAATCGGAAATGTTCGGATTAAAATCATAAGTGTATGAATTTTCAGCTTCCGAAGCACAATACGAACTAAATCCATTGATCAAATTTCTACCACATCTCTTGCATGTACACCGTTGACAATAAGACGATGTCGGATCAATCGAATCTCCACACCCATCGCAATAACGTTGATCGAACGAAGATATATCGGGCTGTGGTGGGTAGTTGTAGAAATTTGAAGAGTCGTTGAATGAATTCGTATTTGGATTATAATCAACTGAATTCCTCGAACCACAAAACAAACAACTTCCGTTTCGAATATCATTTCCGCACCCTTCGCACGTACACCACCGACACGGTAATCCAAAAAGCGGTTCTCCACAACCGACGCACGGGATAACCGATTCCATCAGAATTAAAAATATAGAGGATTATAAAGATAAGAATTAAACATTTAAGAGGATTTAAGAAGAATATTTTTGGGTTTTTAAGTTTAAAAACATAGAAAGTAACAAAAGAAAAATGGAAAATAATTTTTAAGAGAAAATCTTTTTGGATTTTTAATTAAGGAAAAATTAGAATTATTATCTTTTTGGTGATCGTTTGATCAACCGTACTCGTTTCTTTCAAAACTACGCGCAGCGTGGCGGGAGAGAAGAATGGATCTCTCTTCGGTCTGCAATTTAATGTCAAGACCTCCTTAAACCCCGTGTATAGGTTGTAGTAAAGAAATAATCCAAGTAACGTTTAATTTTCCGATCTCTTTTGTTGTTTATTCGGAATGGTTTACAACGCCCTCTCGAGAGCGAGGATTTATTATTAATGGTAAAACCACTTTAGGAAAAGTGTTTTATTTTATTTTCTTTTTGTATTTTTATTTTTATGAAAACAAAAACTTCCTAGGAAGGGTCTTCAAAACACGATTCTATGGCGAAACTCCAACTCTTTTCAAGCCTTCCCCGGCAGCGGCGCCATTTTTTGATTCGTTATATTTTATATTTTACAAAGGAAAAGGCAACGTATGCGTTTTCCCCGGGTCGTGTCCCAACGAAGGTCGAATTTGAGTTGTCGTTTACGTTGTCGAAAACGTGTGGTGAATGTGTGTGAAAAAGTGATTGATTGGTGAAATTATACTAGGAACAATGAAATATAGAATAAAAACAACTAACTATGCTAAGAGAACAATTAAACTAAACATACGAACCTAAGAACGAAAATTGAATTTTAAAACGTTACGCGACGAAATTTTAAAACGTTAATAAAAAGTGAATTTCTAAAATTTAAAACCTAAAAATATAAAAATAATTTTCCTATATAAAAACTGATAAAAGAAAATTTTTGGAAAAAGAAAAATATTTTTTTGACTTTTTAATAATTTTTTATGAATTAAAAACTAATTTAAACTAATTAAATGATTTAAAAACATTAAAACAACTTGGAAATATCTGAAAATTTTTGAATAATTCTAAAATTAAGTGACTAATCTAGGAAAAATAATTTCAGAAAGCTATTAAGCCTAAATAAGCTGAAACAGTGAATAAGCAGTATGAAATAAGCCCAAAAATAAGCAAAACAGAACCAAAAATTATCAAAAGCTCAAGACTGATTATTCTTAATGCTGGAAACTCAAAACAACTGAGAATGATCAGAAAAGCACACAGAATAAGCACAATTTAAACTGGACAGATTCAAAATAGAACAGGAACAAAGTGATGATCACCACTATTGCAACTACACTAAAAGCCAGAAATAAGCTAATTGGGGAAATTCAAAGACAGAATCTAAAAGCTTATATATCAATCTACTCTAATTCCAAGAATGCCCAAATTTTATTGATCAATTGATGCTCAATTGAATCCAAGAACAGACACACTTAGACACAAAATCTGTTGCAGGTCTGCAACAGATCTTATGGGCTTATTGCATGCCTGATTTGAGTTACTTAATAAGTTACTGATGAACTCAAATAAGTACATTTTATTACTATCATTTATCCTATTAATTTGACTTGTTTTATTATATTATGTATGAGGATTGATACTTAATCGTTTACTTTTGTAATTCTCAGGTAAAAACAAGCATTTGGTGAAACTTGGCGATTTTGGACTAATTATGGAGCAAAACATGCAAGAAGTTAAGAGTCTACTAAAATGTACAAGATCAAGACTAATCTGCTCCAGATGCGCCGCATCTTGCTTATTACATACGGCGCATCACTATCAATATTTCACCAGATACGATCCAAGATACAAGAGGACATGCGCTGCATCTATTTATGGAGTTACGCCGCATCTTCTGGCGGTGTACGAATATTCCTGAATATATTAATCTTGGACCCCACGCGAAGTTAAGTCAATGCGCCGCATCTACTTACTAGATGCGCCGCATCTTACCCTCAGACAGAAACTATAAATACCCCAAGACCAGACGAATTCGAAAGGCGTAATATTATATACGAGGTTCGAAGACCAGAAACCTAGGACGAATTCAGACGAATAGGCAGCACAAGACACACCAAAATGAAGATACAAGAGCTGTAAGAAGGTGCTGCATGTGTTTAATTCATTAAGTAGTTTTGTTTTATTGTGTTAGTAAACTTTAATTCATCAAGATTGGTGGCTTGTGTAATGTGACAACGGAAAGATTGCACTCCCTTAAAACTGCTTTCTCATTAATTAAAGTTTATATGTTGATGTCTTTGGTTACTTTTATTAGTGCATTGATAACCTCTGTGTCTAGCTGAGCGTTGATCGGGTCGCCATGCCTCTGCCCTCGCCTATTTATTAGATCGCCTATGCATTCTATCGTCTGTAGAAAAGTAGGAAGAAAGATAAATAGAATAGTCATAAGTAATCATTAAGGGTTTACTCGCCGATAAGATTAGAACCAACGAGAAAGGACTTAATCTCGGTGCGTTGCATCGAACTATACACTTCATATAAAACTAGCAATAAAACAAGTGACAAACTACTTATCTATCAGGACAGCCTTCTTATTGTCTCGAGTATTTATCTGTGTACGTGTGTGCTATTCGCTGAGTCGTGCCTATTGGTTTAGTTTATTATTTCATTGCAACCAAATCGTGCCAGTCTCTCAGGCTGAACCCCCTTGCGTTAGATTAGGTTGTATAGCTAACTTAATATATTAAAATACTGATTAGAATAACTAGATAATACGTTCCACTCTTAGTGATCGACACTCTACTTACCATTATATTCATACTGACCGGGTACACTGCTCGTTAAGTGTGTGTGTTATTGATAAGTCGGCTAAATATAAATTTAAAACTTGAGTAGGCATTAATACTGCTAAACCGCAACGACACATCGCACGCATCAAGTTTTTGGCGCCGCTGCCGGGGAGTGAATTGTTATTATCTGTTAATTTGATTAGTATTTTAATTAGGTTTTTAATTTTTTTTATCTAACCGCTAATTCTGTTGTGTATTAGATTAATTTGCATTCATTGTACTATTTTGCATATTTTCTGTTTTTGTGTGTTATTTGTTTGCTTTTATTTGTGTTTATTTTCGTTTGTGTTTTTATTTGTTTTTATTTTTCGTATTTTCTGCATACTGCTATCGTTGTACTGAGCTAAATCGAACGATACGGCGCATCTATTTTCATAGATACGGCGTATTGCGTTTAATTTTTATAAAATACAACGCGTTTAATAAATTCGATACGACGCATCTTTCCCCAAGATACGGCGTATCCTGTTTTTAATAAGAAATTTTTCTAAGCGATAACGCCATACGACGCATCTGTTTTAACAGATACGGCGTATTTATTATTTTAATTAAAAACAGTTTTTCGAATTATTAAACGGATACGACGCATCGATCTTTATCGATACGGCGCATCTACTAAATCAAAAATCGATTATATTTATTAAAATTTGAATTCGTTACGATTTTTGATAATTTAAACTTGATACGGCGCATTCTAATTCATAAGCGGTGTATCTGTTTTCTGAATAAAAGTCTGATTACATTTTAACGTAATAAGATACGGCGTATCTAACTTTCTGGATACGGCGCATCGTCCGCAGATATCAGCCGTTTTTATTCTTTATATTCGTTTCTAAATTCATTAATTTATCTTCTAGCGAACAGATGCTACTGACGATTTTACCTATGATAACAGGTTTTGCTATGGAAGATATGTCAATGAACGGATATCTTACTAAAGGAACAAAACAACATGATTAATGGATTGGCAATTGAGTGCACCAATTGTCAACGGTGCTTAACAAAGTTCTTTTGGTAAAACACGATTTGAAAGGGATTACAACTAGAGGCGGAAAGTCAACCTTTCAAATGTGATCGGTATTAAGGAGCTGAACGTGAGTCTAACTTGAAGACTCTGGAATAAAGACAAGTGCTGGCCGGGAGACAACCCGGAGAAATTTTTATTATTCTGTTTTTGTGTCGAGTCAGTCAGGCCGCAGAGGATACGGCGCATCTCAATTCTGAGATGCGACGCATCTCCTGCAATGGTCATATCTTTATTTTTCTGCATTTTTTTTATTTTCGAATTTAAAACTTTTTATCAGTTTATTTTAATGCGGCGCATCCCTGGTTAAGGATGCGGCGCATCTTCTATTCTGATCCGTATTTATTCCAGGCTCGATACGGCGTATCTTCTTCCATAAGATACGGCGCATCGACTAACCTGATGATTTTCATTTTTATTTTTATGTTTTATTTTTATCTAACTACTAATGTATTATGCAAGTTTGAACCTTTCTTACCTTAGGTGTGTTTTAAAGCCTTGGTGGTATTATAGATTCCTGCATTTCATGTGGATACATCAATTATGAAGCTTAAACGTTCTAATCCACAAGAAAGATGATTTTTGCTCTTATACTAATGGAGGATCATACCGCGCAAATCTCAGGGGAGTTTTTCTGTTCTAATTCTTTTATTTTCCAGTTTTTAACCTTTTATACAAACAACGAGGACGTTGTTTAACTTAAGTGGGGGGATTGGAGAATTAGAACACTTAACACTTACTTGTCCTAAACTTTTCAAAAATATGCTTAAAATTATGCTTAATATATAAAAATTTAAAATTTTTTAGCATGTTTTTGTTTAAGGTCTAAGTTGCATAGCTGCACACATGACGTTATTTTCAAAAATTGTGATTTTTTCAAAATTCACAAATCTATGAGTGTGCCGGTGACTTGTAAACTTTAGAACTTGGCTTGTATACTATTCGAGACCACCATAATAAGTATTATTTATATAATTGGAATGACTTGTCTAAATTGGTAAAATTCTAGGATTACACCCAAAAAGCCTTATATGTTATGTGATATTAGCTAACTACACTGGTTAGTTAACTCCCGTATAAACCCTTTGTTACTCTCATTTTTAGAGTAAGATACCCCTAGAAAAACACTCAGAGCCATTCCTTTCGTTTCTTACACCTTTGTTAAAATGTTTAGTTACACCCTTACACCTTAGCCTACCCTGTAGATTAAAATCCGTGGTTGGTTAATTGCTTTAGGAAAAGTGTGTTTCCTTACATTACCTGTGTTCGCGTGCGTAATTCATTATCTATGGTTAGGTCGGGAAATTGCACAATGCAATTGGAGTGAAAGTAAATATTGTATATCTTTGAGTTTATTTTTCGTGTGTTTACTACTTTCACTATTACCATTATTTCTGAAGTCATGAAAAGTATGGAAAAAAATATCCAGAATTATCATTATAGTGATGTGGTGAAATTTTACACATCTTTGTTTATGTTAGTAGTTTAAAAAAAAATCGAAAAAATGAGAAAAAGAAAAAGAGAAAAGTTGGATGTTTGATTTAACCAACTTACGTAAAGTTTTGTATTAAGTGGTCGATATCACCACTATTTGTTGTATATTATATCTATGGATTGAATGGGAGTTGGCAGTTATGGGAACGCCAACTAAGGTTTATTCTTTGATTGAGATCTTGTTGAGTATAATTCGTGTCTACCTAAAGCGTGTGTTTCAAGTGTTAAAGCGTGAGTTATTCAATGATATGTGTCTTATTCATGGGATGGTTGGGATAGTGATTAACCACACTTAGGATTTTAATTTATTTGTTTTGTTTATTTTTCATTTTACACCAATTTATATCCCAAAATTTATCCATACCCTGTATTATTCTTTATCCAACCAAACCTTTGATTTATTGAGATTAGGGATTTGAGCAATCTTAAGTATCGTAGTCGTGGATTCGGCTATGTATTTATGATTTTGTCGCCCTTTTTGATATATTATTATTGGTAAAGTTTGGACCTATCTTTAGCCTGTTCGAGTTAAGGATTTGAGCAATTGCAAGTATCGTGTTCGTGGATCCGATCATGTATTTGTGATTTTGTCGCCTTTTCTGGAATTTGAGATCGATAGAGAAAGAGAATAATTAACCCTTAAACCTCAAAACCCTTTTTACCGCTTTAGACTTGTTATTCCTTATCTTTAGTGGGGGAGATGTGTATACTTGCCAAGCTTATGATAGAATATTCGTCTCGACTAGACAGTTAAACGATTAGATTTGCTTTTATCAAATTATTTTATTTAACTTCTAATTCGTTAAGTGTTTAGTTGTGTGATTATGACAAAAATGAATACATGCTTAAATATAAAAATAAATCCTAATATCTTTTAGGATACATTTTCATAAGATTAATTCTAAGGTTTACTTGGGGACAAGTAAAGTTCAAGTGGGGGGATATTTGATGAACTCAAATAAGTACATTTTATTACTATCATTTATCTTATTAATTTGACTTGTTTTATTATATTATGTATGAGGATTGATACTTAATCGTTTACTTTTGTAATTCTCAGGTAAAAACAAGCATTTGGTGAAACTTGGCGATTTTGGACTAATTATGGAGCAAAACATGCAAGAAGTTAAGAGTCTACTGAAATGTACAAGATCAAGACTAATCTGCTCCAGATGCGCCGCATCTTGCTTATTACATACGGCGCATCACTATCAATATTTCACCAGATATGATCCAAGATACAAGAGGACATGCGCTGCATCTATTTATGGAGTTACGCCGCATCTTCTGGCGGTGTACGAATATTCCTGAATATATTAATCTTAGACCCCACGCGAAGTTAAGTCAATGCGCCGCATCTACTTACTAGATGCGCCGCATCTTACCCTCAGACAGAAACTATAAATACCCCAAGACCAGACGAATTCGAAAGGCGTAATATTATATACGAGGTTCGAAGACCAGAAACCTAGGACGAATTCAGACGAATAGGCAGCACAAGACACACCAAAACGAAGATACAAGAGCTGTAAGAAGGTGCTGCATGTGTTTAATTCATTAAGTAGTTTTGTTTTATTGTGTTAGTAAACTTTAATTCATCAAGATTGGTGGCTTGTGTAATGTGACAACGGAAAGATTGCACTCCCTTAAAACTGCTTTCTCATTAATTAAAGTTTATATGTTGATATCTTTGGTGACTTTTATTAGTGCATTGATAACCTCTATGTCTAGCTGAGCGTTGATCGGGTCGCCATGCCTCTGCCCTCGCCTATTTATTAGATCGCCTATGCATTCTATCGTCTGTAGAAAAGTAGGAAGAAAGATAAATAGGATAGTCATAAGTAATCATTAAGGGTTTACTCGCCGATAAGATTAGAACCAACGAGAAAGGACTTAATCTCGGTGCGTTGCATCGAACTATACACTTCATATAAAACTAGCAATAAAACAAGTGACAAACTACTTATCTATCAGGACAGCCTTCTTATTGTCTCGAGTATTTATCTGTGTACGTGTGTGCTATTCGCTGATTCGTGCCTATTGGTTTAGTTTATTATTTAATTGCAACCAAATCGTGCCAGTCTCTCAGGCTGAACCCCCTTGCGTTAGATTAGGTTGTATAGCTAACTTAATATATTAAAATACTGATTAGAATAACTAGATAATACGTTCCACTCTTAGTGATCGACACTCTACTTACCATTATATTCATACTGACCGGGTACACTGCTCGTTAAGTGTGTGTGTTATTGATAAGTCGGCTAAATATAAATTTAAAACTTGAGTAGGCATTAATACTGCTAAACCGCAACGACACATCGCACGCATCAGTTACCAATTCCAAATCAAGCTCAGAACTAACAAGCTAACACTACTAACTACCTAGAAACCAACTATCAAGCAAATAGCACTAGTGAGTAAGCAGTTATCAAGCACAAAATAAACTGAGATGGCAAACAATGTGCAGGTCTGCACATCAAATTCTGATGCAGCAGTGGTACTTATTTGAACTCAACTCATGCAATTTTCAATGAAATGCTACCAACCTCTGGATTCTTACTTAACACACTATAATACACCTACTTTTGCCAAAAATTGTGATCAAATAACCTCAGCTTATTCAGAAGCTTATATAGGCAGTACTCATTCTAACTTAAATTGCACAATTCTCAAAAACCTTTATTCACCTTAAATCAGCTTAACAACTAATAAAACAACTCTACTAATCTTTAAATCAGTTCAAGCAAACCTTATAACTTGGTAAATCTACAGTACAAACCAGCAATCACTTGAACCAAACACACCAAATGATTAAACTGATTCTGCATTTCAACTAATGAAACCAAAAGTAAGCTTAGATTTTGATAATAAACTATTAACTAACTATATTTAAGCATCAACAATGAAAGGAATCTGAGATTAAGCACTTGAAAAAGCTTTTAAGCAATTTTGACTAGCTTTAGACTCTATGAAAATATTAGATGAAAATCAGAATTGAGTGCCAACAATAAGCAAACTGATATCAAAACTCAATAACAAGATCCATTAAGCAGAAATTACCAGAAAAAGCTCTAAAAGCAGACCAATAAGCAGTCGAACAATAACATTGACCAAAGGTTGACTTGCATTAAAACTGAAATTAAGAGTACAATCTATTGAAAACTGAAACTGAAAATACAATAAGCTGAATAAAAGCTTTAATAAGCTAAACTAATACTACATTAACCCTACTCCTAATACCTAAAAAGCTAACTACTGACTAACTAGCTTTCAATTCGTGAGTGAGAGAGGCTATTTATAGCCATAAGCAGAAGCTTCCAGGGGTTCTCCTGAGCTAATCCAATCCGTCCAATCATTATCTCATCATCACAATCGATCACAACCCTTGGATTAGAAGGGTGAGGTGTTTGATCCAATGAGAGACCTCCTTTTGTCCACCTTGGCAATCCATGAGACTGACATTCCCTGACACGTTGTCAGTTTCTAGAAGCTTTTTAGTACGGGTAATTGAGTGTGGCAGGGTAATTTGAAGGTACGGTAGATTAGGGTTTATTGTACAGTAACAATTGGGGCAAAGTTTGGCGGGTGAGTAAAAGGGGTTTGTTTGACCATTATTTATTTCATTGACCGTGGGTTAAATGGTGGGTCAATGGATCCGGGTTGGATTTTGTTGACTTGGGTCTGTGTTATTTTCGGGTTAAGGGATTGGGTGAGGATAAATGGTTGGGCTTGTGGTTTTATTTGTTGGGCCGGTGGAATTGTTTGTTTGTGGATTGGATTGGTAAGGCTTGTTGTAGATTTAAGATTTGTTGATTAAAAGATATAAGGACCAAATGTGTAATTTGCTGGAGTTCTAGGGACCATTGCTGCCGTTCTTCAAAATAAATCCAAGGGCTGAACTTGACAAGCTTTGATAATTTGAGGACCCTGGTTGACTATTTGACCATATTTTCTTCCCCGGCTTCGGCTTTTAGCACTCTTCCAAATCCCGTGCTCGTTTTCCCAATTTTTGCTTGATTTTGTCCCTTTTTCTTGATATCCGTCCCTGCATATACAAAAACACTATATCTTTTGGCATTTTGGTTAGTTTTTGGTCTTTTTGGGTCCGGTTTTGGTCAAGAAAAGGTATGTGTTTAAGCACATACCACTGATCCTATTAGCTTATTATAGAAATAAGTTGGTTTTGGCCTTGTTGTTGCTGTTTTTGTGTTTAATATAATAAGTAAAATTGAGATTCAAGCTTTGGCTTAAGTTCACATAGGTTTGAGGTCATTTGAACCAGTTTTGTCTATCTGTGCACCATAATAGTTTAGCAGTCTGTATCAGTTTCTAAGGCCTAATTCAGACCTTATTTGATTTCAGTAATGCTTGTTTCCTTTGGTTCTGGATAATTTGCCACTGGTTGATAGCTTATTTCACCTTTTCAGACCTTATTTAAGCTTTTTCAAGCTTAAAAATAAGCTCAAAAACTGCCTATCCAACCAGTACATGCTGATCATAAGCATGAATTGGTCTTGATTGTTTTCTTTTGCAGCTTATTTATAAGCTCTAAACAAGTTTATTAAGGCCTGGATTGTGGTATCTAGATAGCCTTTAGTATAGAATTTCTCAAGGATTTTAGTGCTTATTTAGGACTTTTAATTAAGGCTGCAAATTGGTGCATATAGGGTCTGCAGTCTGCACTTTTGCAGCCCACATCAGTCCCCACTTCCCTTCTGTTCAGTTTAGTTTCTGCTTACCTTTTAGAGCTTATCAGCTGATTTTTGGTTTCCATGCTTATTGGTGGCTTATCTCTCTGAGTCCTGAGATTTAGCCTTTCTCTTTAGCTTTAGGATAGAGTTTTGATAGCTTAAAGTAGGGCACACAGGCTGTTTTAACCACAGCAGCCAATAATTCTTTTTAGCTTGTTTATTGCTTAATCAGCTTATTTAAACTGCTTATTTAGAATATTATAGCTTCTTTAGATTCCCTTTAGACCCCTATTAGCTTATTTAGTCCTTTGGTTCAGCTTGTAGCTTTTAAAACTAGCTTTTCAATTTCCAAATTTTCCATTTTAGCTTAATTAGACTGTTATGCTTATTTTCTGCTTATTTTAAACTGTTTTCCCCCTCTTCTTATTTTTCTTAGATTACTCGTAGATTAGTTCATTTACCTGCAAAGTTTTAGAATTTTCCTAATTCGTTTTCTATTTTTAAAGCATTTAATTAGTTTAATTAGTAATTAAATCATAATAATTAGAATTTTAAATCAGAAAAATATAATTCTTTTTCTCAAAATTTACTTTTGTCATATAGAATGTAGGAAAATTATTTTCATGCCCGTAGGATTAGAATTGCTCTAATTTCACTTTTATAGTTGCGCTAGTACGTAGTTTTTGATTCATTCGCGCGTTTTTAGTTTTTAGCTTAATTGTCCTTTACGTTATCATTTCATATGCTTTATTTGTTGATTTCTAGTGTTGATTTACTTTTCGTAGTGATAATTACCAAAATCTCACTCTTTTACACCATTCACTTCACAAATCACGATCCCGAATCACAATTCCATTCAATCTTCATCGGGACAACGAACTCCGGGTTTTCACATTATTTCCCTTTTGTGATTTCTCCCTTGATCTATAATTGTGAAATCAATTTTTGGCGCCGCTGCCGGGGAAGGTTGAAGTGAGTTCGTGATTCCGTTTTTCGATTCGTGTTTTGAAGACCCTTCTCCCGGGAAGTTATCGTTTTCATTTGTAAATATTTTCTTATTATAAAAACCCAAAAAGATTTTCTCTTCAAAATTTATTTTCCTTTTTCCTTTGTGATTTTCCATGTTTCTAAAATTTAAAAATCTAAAAATATTCTTCTCAATCCTCTTATACGTTTGATTCTTTATCTCTTACCCTCTATTCGTTTAATTCTTCTTCTCCATGTCTTCATCTTACCAATATGGTTGTCAATATTGTGGGGGTCCTCCAAATGGTGGAAACTGCCCCGGTTGTAACATTATGGATTCAGGAAACGGGTTTTTCTATGACCAAAATCCATGTTTCTATAATGAAACACCCGACTTTTTCAACCAGCCCCCACAGCAACAGATGGAGACATACTTGTGTGAATTTTGTGGAGGTTGTCCTCATCCGGAATTTGATTGTCGAACGGGAGACATGCTTGTCTATGAGCAGAACCCTTATAACAATCAGACATCATCCGGATTTGACACATCTTCATATTATACATCAAGTTCTCCACAACAGTATTACTGTTGTGAGTATTGTGGAGGTCCCCATTATGGTTCTAATTGTCAAACCGAGAACATGCACTATGAGCAAACTCCTTATAACAATCATGACTCGTCCGGTTTTGACCAACCTTCACAATACACAACCCCTCAGGACCTTCTTCTTCAAAGATTGTTAACTACTAGAGCTGAATTGATGACTAAACAGATGATTGCTCAAAATGAAGTCAACATGTACATTCAAACTGAAATAAACAATCTTAAGGAGTTGATTCGAAGAAAACAAAATCCTCCCATTGACTTGTCATACTCTGAGGAGAGTGATGAGGAGGAAGAAGAGAATTCAGAGATCAATCCACTTATTGAAGACCCTTCGGATACCTTTTTAATGGGGGACAAGGAAGTCGAAATCAATCCTCTTAAGGATGTTGATGACCTTGTTCCAATCCCAAGGGTATCTGAGGAACCCTTCGATCTTTCTGATTCTACTTCACAAACTTTCAGTATGACTATCACTAATCCTTTGTTTGATTTTGATTCTGAATTTACTCTAATTTCAGACAATCAAATCTTTGATATTCATAACAAGGAGAGTGATGAGTCAGATACGGAGACAATAATGGACGAGGTGCAAACTTCTAGCATACAAAGTACAGCACATGTCCCACCTCCGTATATCATTCCTGAGCCCAAGCTCAAAGACATACTTCATAAGAATGAAATCATATCTCCACCAGAGTATGATTTCTATAATTTTGAGGAAGATCCTGACCCGGGGGGAGATGTACTCTATCATGAGAGTTTACTTGTCGATGATATCCTCCCGACCCTCCCGCCCGAGGTCTTTGTTAATTATGACCATAAGAGCTTCAATGATGATATTCAAAATAAGGAAAATGGTAATTTTGAGGATGAAGAATGGATCTTCATTGTGATTAAGATCCTTCTCCCTTTCTTCACCTATCCAGTGACTTCTCTTCTCCTTCACTCCTTCGGGAGTGAAGACACCATCTTTGACCCCGGCATCTCTCATTCTTTTTAGCCGTGGGTATCTCATCGGAGTGGAACTTTCATATGCTTCAATGTTTATTCAAACATCTTGAATGAAAGTCCGATTGAGATTATCTCTTCCACTTGCTCCCCCAAGGACAATTAAATTCGGGGTGAGTCTAAGCTTTCCGACTCGATACTAAACAAGCGCTTCGTGGGAGGCACCCCATGCTTATCCATCTATCTTCTTTTCTCTTTTCTAATAAAGTGACGTGAGGAGGGCTACCTTTTCCATTTTTCGTGTTTCGTGGTTGTTTATGTCCAGGATTTGCCCAATGATTGAAGACTCTCGTGCTCATGGTTTGCTTCTCTCCACTCGAGTTTCATCATTCGTTGCTCATCCGATATCCTTAATCTTATCATTTTACATCTATCTTTTGGCATAATTAATAAACGGCCTTAGATTTATGTAGGAGAACCCTTACCTTTAAGACATTGAGGACAATGTCTCGTTTTAGTCTGGGGGGGGGGGGGTAATCTTTCGATTTGATTTTTGCTTTGCATTTTTTGCCGTTTACTCATGCAACCCCGTTTTTTCTCAAAAAATGAGAAAAATTGAAAAATTTTGTGCAAAAATATAATAAATTTTGACATTTTGTTGACTTTCCGCTGGTGAGGGTAGAAATAAAATTCTGACTTGATCGGGCGTGTTGAGCCCTAGCTTGTTCCCTTAACCATTTATAATCTATAAGCTCATGCTAGTCTTTTACACAAGGAGCTATAAAACGCAAATTCTTTTTAAGAGTTTGCAAGTTCCCATAATTGACTTTATATATGCATGGCTTGATTATTTGGCTAAGCATTCGCGGATTTTATTATTTAAGATTTTAAATTTGCGAAGAACGAGAAATGATAGAGTTGTTTATAAGTTAGATTGCTAAACGTGGAGTAGTTGGTTCTCTTTAGAGCTCATCGAAGTTAATTGTGGCTTTTTGTTCCCATAAGCTTGTTTTACCCAATAATAGAAATCTAGGAATAATTAAAGGTATTTTGGTTTTGGCGATAATTAGTTTTATTTCTTCCTTAGAGAATCCTTGCTTATGAAAGTTGGGTACACATCAAGGTACTGCCAGTGTTACGGTGTAATAGGCAACTGATTCCTGATAGTACGTGCTATTGTCTCTATTGCTATAAAAGCCGTAGGACTCGGGATTTGGCAAAATATATAATGAATAATGAATAATAATAATAATAATAATAATCCAAAGCCGATAAAAGTTTTCTGTTTCCTGACGGTTCGCTCCCGTTGACTCAGACTTCAAAAAGGCAGAGGAAAAATATCCAAGGTCAAAATAAGACTCCCGATTCTTGACGGTTCGCTGCCATTGTCTAGGTTGTTTAAAAGGCCGAGGAATAATAATATGTGCTTAATAAAGTTTAAAAAAATGCCAAATTTTGACTCCGGAGGTATCATAATAAAAGCTTCTGTCTCTGGACTCGTAGATGAGTTGTTTCGGTCGTATATAAAAGGGATATCCTCAAAATCGTGTTAAATCAGAGACCTTGATGTGGACCTCATTTTTGTATGCAACGGTTTTCGAGGGAAGGTTTGGAAACTACTTAGCGTTTAAACTAGGTATTTTTATCGGACTAAAAATTATCGAAATGAGAATTTGAAGAAATTCATTTCTCACCAAAAATAAAATAAATAGAGGAAAATAGGAATTTGGGAACAAAGAGTCCACAATTAGCTTTCTGGGTAGTGTTGTCAATCTAACTTGTAAATAGCAATGATCTCGTTTTTAAGCTTAGTTTGGGGACTTGTGAAAAATCGGGGATGACGAATTTTATCCATATGGTCACTTCTTTATGAGTCGTGTTTCCTACTCGTTGACCCTAAAAGTTATCGTGAGATAATGATTGTCAACAAAACCGTCACATGATTATGAGAAAAATACAAAAATAGAATAAAAAGGAAAATCGGGGAGTTTTTAGAACTTAAGATTTCTTAATCTCTTTTGAAAATTTTGCTACTTCTCAAAGTTAGTAAAAACAGATTGGAAATTTTTGGTTTTGAAAACGTGTTTTTATAACATTGCGTGAGGACACAGCAATATCTTAGTCTGGGGAAATTTTGGTATGTGCTTAAACACATACCTTTTCTTGACCAAAACCGGACCCAAATAGACCAAAAACTAACCAAAATGCCAAAAGATATTGTGTTTTTGTGTTTTTATGTGTGCAGGCAACGGATAAACGAAAAAGGACAAATATCAAGATAAAAAGACAAAACGAGCACGAGATTTGGAAGAGTGTCAAAAGCCGTAGCCGGGAAGCTAAAAGTTAAAGTTAATCCTCAAAGTTTCATCAAATGTCAAAATTAAGCCCTTGGATCAAAATTGGGAAAATGGCAAAATTAGTCCCTAGAGTTTTCAGAAATTACACCTTTGGTCCTTATACTAAACCTAAATCATAAAAATTATACCATTAAACCTTAAAATAATCCTATCCGGATTTAATTAAAACAAAATCCATCCCACAGGCCCACATCCTAAACCTTACCAAACCCACAAGCCCAATTATCATAACCCACAGCCCACCCGGATCAAATAAATCCACGATCCATCCAAATAAAACCCGGGTCACAGGTCATTAATGACCGGTCAAAAACTTTAACAAACCCGCCATTTTCACTATTACCCTTCCCTCCCCAATTCACCCACCATTATTTACCCATGCACTAGGCCTTCTAGAAACCTTCTGCCACGTCTGACACGTGACTGACAACTATGGAATGCCAGAGTGGACAAAGGGCAGCATTTGATTGGATAAAACATGTCATCACATGATCCTAGGGCTGATATTAATCAAGATGACAAAGCAAATGATCAAAGGCCAAGATTGATGATCCAGATGCTACCTTCAGGCTATAAATAGCCCTACTCACTCATGAATGAGAGCTGTTAGTTAGTTGTTAGATAGTTAGATAATTTAGGGTTAGCTTATTAGGGCTTAGGAGTAGGATAATTTAGCTTTAGCTTATTTTAGTTGCAGCTTATTGTAATTTCTCTTCAGTTTTTCAATCCTTTGTACTCTATTCTTCAGTTTTTAATAAAAGTCAATTTGGTCAAAACTGCTTATTTCTTAATTCTAGTGCTTATTTTCATTTTTCTAGTTTACTTATTCTTATTATGCTCTGTTGATGCTTTTCTGCTCATTAGTTCTAGGTTTAATGATAGTATTGCTTAAAATGGTCAAATAGTCACATTTAGTCAACTGCTTATTTGCTTAAGTAAGAGCTTATTTCCCTTTGAAATCTGATCAGTAGGATTTAATATGAGTTAGTGGATCATTTAGTTCAGTATCACAGCTTATTGAAGGTATTTGGTAGCTTAATAATCCAAACAGTCCTGTGTAAGGAGTGTTTGGGTCAGGATTTAGAGTGGGTCAAAACGGATCTCTGCTGTTCAATTGCTTTTGTGTTTACTTTGATTTAACTTAAAATGGCTCAAATAACTGGTTAGTAGCTTGTTTTTATTTGTTTTAATAGGATTGATAGGTTTTAGTATTATTAGCTTTGAATCAAAGAAGTAGGACTGCTCCTATTAGCTTATTATAGAAATAAGTTGGTTTTGGCCTTGTTGTTGCTGTTTTTGTGTTTAATATAATAAGTCAAATTGAGATTCAAGCTTTGGCTTAAGTTCACATAGGTTTGAGGTCATTTGAACCAGTTTTGTCTATCTGTGCACCATAATAGTTCAGCAATCTGTATCAGTTTCTAATAATTCAGACCTTATTTGATTTCAGTAATGCTTGTTTCCTTTGGTTCTGGATAATTTGCCACTGGTTGATAGCTTATTTCACCTTTTCAGACCTTATTTAAGCTTTTTCAAGCTTAAAAATAAGCTCAAAAACTGCCTATCCAACCAGTACATGCTGATCATAAGCATGAATTGGTCTTGATTGTTTTCTTTTGCAGCTTATTTATAAGCTCTAAACAAGCTTATTAAGGCCTGGATTGTGGTATCTAGATAGCCTTTAGTATAGAATTTCTCAAGGATTTTAGTGCTTATTTAGGACTTTTAATTAAGGCTGCAAATTGGTGCATATAGGGTCTGCAGTCTGCACTTTTGCAGCCCACATCAGTCTCCACTTCCCTTCTGTTCAGTTTAGTTTCTGCTTACCTTTTAGAGCTTATCAGCTGATTTTTGGTTTCCATGCTTATTGGTGGCTTATCTCTCTGAGTCCTGAGATTTAGCCTTTCTCTTTAGCTTTAGGATAGAGTTTTGATAGCTTAAAGTAGGGTACACAGGCTGTTTTAACCACAGCAGCCAATAATTCTTTTTAGCTTGTTTATTGCTTAATCAGCTTATTTAAACTGCTTATTTAGAATATTATAGCTTCTTTATATTCCCTTTAGACCCCTATTAGCTTATTTAGTCCTTTGGTTCAGCTTGTAGCTTTTAAAACTAGCTTTTCAATTTCCAAATTTTCCATTTTAGCTTAATTAGACTGTTATGCTTATTTTCTGCTTATTTTAAACTGTTTTCCCCCTCTTCTTATTTTTCTTAGATTACTCATAGATTAGTTCATTTACCTGCAAAGTTTTAGAATTTTCCTAATTCGTTTTCTATTTTTAAAGCATTTAATTAGTTTAATTAGTAATTAAATCATAATAATTAGAATTTTAAATCAGAAAAATATAATTCTTTTTATCAAAATTTACTTTTGTCATATAGAATGTAGGAAAATTATTTTCATGCCCGTAGGATTAGAATTGCTCTAATTTCACTTTTATAGTTGCGCTAGTACGTAGTTTTTGATTCATTCGCGCGTTTAAAGTTTTTAGCTTAATTGTCCTTTACGTTATCATTTCATATGCTTTATTTGTTGATTTCTAGTGTTGATTTACTTTCCGTAGTGATAATTACCAAAATCTCACTCTTTTACACCATTCACTTCACGAATCACGATCCCGAATCACAATTTCATTCAATCTTCATCGGGACAACGAACTACGGGTTTTCACATTATTTCCCTTTTGTGATTTCTCCCTTGATCTATAATTGTGAAATCAATGACTTCTGCAAGGAAAAAGGTATAAGGAGAGAATTTAGTGTAGCTAGAACTCCTCAGCAAAATGGAGTAGCTGAGAGGAGAAATAGAACACTTATAGAAGCTGCTAGAACCATGTTAGCCGACTCTAAGTTGCCTATCACTTTTTGGGCTGAAGTGCTATGTTCAAAATAGGGTTTTGGTTGTCAAATCTCATAATAAGACATCATATGAACTTTTTAGAGGTAGAACTCCTGCAATAGGATTTCTTAGACCTTTTGGATGTCATGTGACAATTCTGAATACCTTAGACCATCTTGGAAAGTTTAATGGTAAAGCAGATGAAGGATTCTTAGTTGGATATTCTCTTAATAGCAAAGCTTTTAGAGTATACAACTCAAGAACTAGAATAGTAGAGGAAAACCTGCATGTGGAGTTTTTAGAGAATAAATCCAATGTAGCAGGTCAAGGTCCTAATTGGCTATTTGATCTTGAGTCTCTAACCCATTCTATGAATTATGTGCTTGTTGTTGCAGAAACTAATGATTTTTCAGGTTCACAAACAACAAATGAGGCAGGGTTAGACAAGGAGACAAATCAAGATCATGTATGGATGCCAATAAGTACAAGTGTGGCTTCAACTTCAACAAATGATGAATCTTCTTCAGATAAAACTCAAGAAGGGGTTGAAGATGAAAACAAGGAAGATGAACAAGAAGAACAAGGTAGCAGTACAATTATTATTCCTACTGCTGAGCCAAAAGTTCCTACTGCTGAGACAGAGCAAGATACTGCCAGGCAAACAGTTTATACTGCTAGGCCAAATGTTTCTACTGCTGGCCCATCAGTCTCAACTAAAGCAGATTTCTCAGAAGAAGAGGTGGATTTCAATAATCTCCCACCTAACTATTATGTTCCTACAACACCACACACAAGGATTCACAAAGTCCACTCCCTAGACAATGTGATTGGAGATGTACAATCAGGAGTGAAGACAAGGCAACAACTGATGTCTTCAGACCAACAAGGGCTTCTTAATGCCCTTTATGCTTCAAAGCAGCATGAGTTTTCAAACTCTTGCTTGTTTGTATGTTTTCTCTCACAGGCAGAACCAAAGAACATTCTTAAAGCCCTAGATGATTCAAGCTGGGTAGAAGCTATGCAAGAGGAGCTTCTTCAGTTTAAGATTCAGAAGGTTTGGGTGCTGGTTGATTTACCTAAAGATGTAAGGGTAATTGGCACTAGATGGGTTTTCAAGAATAAAAGGGATGAAAGGGGCATAATGATTAGGAATAAGGCTAGATTAGTAGCCCAAGGGTACACACAAGAATAAGGTATAGACTATGATGAGGTTTTTGCTCCAGTAGCAAGACTTGAGGCAATTAGGCTTTTCTTAGCTTATGCTTCATTTATAGGCTTCACAGTTTACCAAATGGATGTCAAGAGTGCATTTTTATATGGAACTATTGAAGAAGAGGTGTGTGTCTCACAACCTCCAGGGTTCATTGATCCTGACCATCCAGAAAAAGTGTACAAAGTAGTTAAGGCTCTTTATGGCCTTCATCAGGCACCTAGAGCATGGTATGAAACACTAGCTTCCTACTTATTAGAAAATGGATTTCAAAGAGGGAAGATTGATAAGACATTATTCATCAAGAATCACAAGAGTGATCTTTTGTTAGTTCAGGTGTATGTGGATGATATCATCTTTGGATCTACAAGGAAGGAGATGTGTTTGGAGTTTAAGAAGCTTATGCATCATAAGTTTCAGATGAGTTCCATGGGGGAACTTACATTCTTTTTGGGTCTGCAAGTTAAGCAATCTAGTGAAGGCATATTTATTAGTCAAGATAAATATGTTGCAGATATACTTAGAAAATTTCAATTTGCTGATTCAAAAGTGGCAAGCACACCAATGGACTCTGAGAAGCCACTTCTTAAAGATTTAGATGGATACAATGTAGATGTACACACTTACAGATCTATGATAGGCTCTTTGATGTATCTCACATCATCAAGACCTGACATCATGTTCTCAGTTTGTGCTTGTGCAAGATTTCAAGTAACTCCAAAGGTTTCTCATTTAACAGCTGTCAAGAGGATTTTTAGATATCTTAAGGGTCAACCTAGGTTGGGTCTATGGTATTCTAGAGAATCACCTTTTGACTTGGTAGCATTTTCAGATAGTGATTATGCAGGTGCTAGCTTGGACAGAAAGTCAACAACTGGAGGATGTCAATTTCTTGGGTGTAGACTTATCTCATGGCAGTGTAAGAAGCAAACAATTGTGACTACTTCAACAACTGAAGCTGAATATGTAGCTGCTGCAAGTTGCTGTGGTCAAGTCCTATGGCTTCAAAACCAACTTCTTGACTATGGGTACAATTTCATGAACACCGTCATTCATATTGATAATAGTAGTACAATTTGCATAATTAAAAATCCAGTGCAACATTCTAAAACAAAACACATTGAAATAAGACATCATTTTATTAGAGATTTGATCCGTGTGTAGTATATATATAAATAAATATAGTATCGTGCACACGTGATACTTTGGGAAATGACAAGTCAAACCTTAGGAAAAGTCAAACTTGCAAAACCCGTGAATGTGATGTGTTTGATACCAGGCAAGTGATCACCCGGGTCGTGTCCCAACGAGGTGTGAATCGAGGATATCGTTTTAGGTTCGGAATTAAAATGCTTGATGATTTGATTTGGAGATTATTTGGTGTTGTGGAAATTGAAAATAAAAACAGAAATTGAAATAAATGAAAACGCAAATAAATACGGTAAACACACGAAGCTAAAAACTTGAAATAAATGAAATACTAAACCTAGGGTACAAATGCAATAAAAACTAATTTTATAAAAGAAAATACTAATCTATAAAAGTCTAGGGGTCAAAAATGTAAAAAAATTAAACTTTAAAAATACTGAAACAAAGGCAGGGACTGAATTGTAATTTTCCGAAACTTATTTAAAACTAAAAAAATCGAATTTAAGAAAGACAGGGACCGAAAATGATTAAACTGAAACTAAGTGACTGATTTATAAACACTTAAAATTAAAAACGATTTTCTAACAAAAACGCCCCAGGATCGATCCTGGGCAACCACACTTAATTAAAACTATTTTTTTTTCTTTTTTTTTTTTCTTGATTATCTTTTGAAACAACCCAAATCAACAAACAATTAACAATCAAACACAAACACAAACAAAAACACAAACATTAAAAATAGAACAAGATAAAAACTGCTAATAACACACAAACATTAAAACAAAACACAAACATTAAAACTCAAACACACAAACATTAAAACTGCTAATAGTAAACTCGAACACAAACATTAAACAAAAACACATTCAACTGCTAATAGTAAACTCAAACACACAAACATTAAAACTGCTAACAGTAACAACCATATGATATCAGTAACAACTAAATCCACCATATCAGTAACAACTAAATCATATAACAAAAACAGATAAACCAAAAACACTATAACAAACATAAACAATAAACACTAACCAAATCCAACCAGTAAACATGAAAACATTAACCAACTTCGAACATATACCGATCCAAAAACAATAACCACAAGATTCAGTAAGCAACTAAACCTTCTAATAAAGCAATCCAGTTTATTAAAAATAAACTAAAACATTAACCACTCGATCCCAATAAACTAAACCCACTAAAACAGTAACAAGAGTTGAATAAGCGGCAATAAAGCAGTAAACTAAGCGAATAAAAATTAAAACATAAATACCATTAAAATTAAAACCGAATTTAAATTACATTAAAAAGAGAAATACAAAGTACCTTAAAAACTAGCTAAATAAAACCTGCTTACCACAGTAACCTCACTACTCTATTTATACTACTAAGAAAAAAATAAAGAACTCCGGTCTCCTTTTGTGTTTCTTCTCTGAGAGTAATCCATGTGAATCCTCCTTTGTGCTTCTTTTGAGAGAATCTTGGCCCTTGGATTAAAGAGAAATTATCTCAACCTTTAAAATGGTCTTGGCGCCCAAAACTTCCCTCGGATAGGTGAGGTGGAGGTGAAACCCGTGAGTGGGGAGGTATAAGGGGAAAGGGTGCAGTGATGGGGAGAGGAGAGGTGGTAAAAAGGGTGAAATTTTGGGGGAGAGTTAGTGATAGGGATGGGGTTTTGGCTGTGTTTGTTTTGGCGGATTGCTCTTTTGGGGAAGAAACAAAGTGGTTTGAAGATCTAGGGATTTTGACTTGTGAATTGGGGATTTGACCGGACTTTACCTGCGTGTTTAGTTAAAATAGGGTGGGTCGGTTTTTGTTTTGTGATGGGTTTGGGTTTAAAATGGTATGGGCCGGTTGGGTATTGTTTAGTGTTGTGGGCTATTGGGGTTTAACGTGGGTTGGGGTTTTGGTTATTTGTGGTTTTATGATCCGGTTGAGGTTTTTAGAGAATAGGGTAGATTTGGTTAAACACAAGGACCATAGGTGTAATTTGTTGAAACTTCAAGGACCAAATCTGCCGAATCTTCAAAGCTAATCCAGGGACCAAAATTGCCAAGCTTATTATTCCAAGGACCAAAAATTTATTTTTTATTATTTTTATATATTTTTTTTTAAGCTTGAGGGACTAGACTTGCCATTTATGCAAATTTTGTTTGTTTTTCAATCGTTTTCAATCATTTTGCATATGGAATACACAAAAACACATCTCAAAGATATTTTTAACATTATTTGATCGTTTTAAGGTGTTTTTGGTTGTTTTGACTCGAAAATTGGACGAAAAGATATGTGTAAAACGACACATATCAAATCCCCCACACTGAGCAATTGCTAGTCCCTAGCAATTTTTTTTTTTTTTTTTTTTTTTTTTTTTTTTTTTTTTTTTTTTTTTTTTTTAAATAGATGGATGTATCTCTTTACCAGAAGCCATCACCTCTGGAGTAGCCAAATGTTTCAGTTCAAGTAAGAACTATGGTACACTGATAACCATATGATTTTGAGCAAATCATCAGCTGCCAACGGATTTGGTTTGTCTTTACCAGAAGCCGTTTGCTTCTGGACTAGCCAACTCTTAGGTAAAACCACTTATTATCTTTGGTGAGCTGATGACCAATTATGGTTTTCCAACTGCCTTTACCACAAGCCATACTCTTGCGGGCTAGCCAACTCTTCATCTTTTTAGGATATGGTGAGTCGAATACCATACAATTTTTGGCAAATTGTAAGCCGTAAACGGATTTGATAAATCTTTACCAAGAACCGTTTGCTCTTGGATTAGCCAATCCTTTTGTGTGTTAGACATGGTGGACCGATAACCATTTATTGTGTAAGTGCAAAACACTTACACCAAAAAAAATTTTGGCCAAAAACGGGGGAATTAGATGGTATATATACGTGATTAAATTCGTGAGAATTCCCCCCACACTAGAAATGAATATTGCCCTCAATATTCAAAGTACCGGCTGTTATGCCAAAACTGAGAACGTAAAAGGGAAATATTACGGGCCATTTATTTTATTTTTGAAGTTTAAAACTTTTTTTTTTTTTTTTTTTTTTTTTTTTTTTTTTTTTTTTTTGAGATTGATATATACATATTTACAACAGCATGGGGCATCTCCCCCACACTAGGGTGTTAGAAAATAGAAAGAAGTCAGAAAAAAATAGAAAGAAGTCAGAAATATGGGTGAAAACCCATATGGTGTGCTACTGTTTTTGTTAACCGAGTCGCTAGCTTGACTCGACCCCGAATTCATTTGTCCATGGGGAAGCAAGTGGAAACCAATCTCAATCGGACTTTCATTCAAAATGTTTGGATAAACACTTGAACATGAGAAAGTTCCACACCGATGAGATAAAACCCGCGGTATTGCAATAGAAGAAACTATTAAGGGTGATACCGGGGTCAAATATGGTGTCCTCATTCCCGTAGGAGAAAAGGGAAAGAGCAATCACACCATATGTGATGAAGAGAAGCAAGATTTTTATTATTATCATGTAAAACTCTTCATCATCAGAAGCATCATCGGCTTCAACGGGAGGGAGGGTTGGGATACAATCTTCAAGAAGTAAATCTTTGAACACACCTCCCCCCACACTAGAATCATCCTCCAGATCAAAACAAAAATGATCATATTCAGGAGGAGATATCACATGAGGGAGTTCAACTGAGAACTCCTCATGATATCGATCATTTTTATCAAAATGAAATACATCATACTCGGGAAGAGACATATAAGAATGGGGAGTGGTATTTACACTTCCCGTCTCTTCCAAATGATCGATATCAAAACGAAAGGCTTCATAAGCCAAGAGTGAATAATCCGGATGAGGAGTGGGATTGCCACTTCTCTCCTCTTGATCATTAAACACAAAACTCTCAAATTCGGGAAAAGCATCCTCGAGCTCGAGCTCGGAAGGATAAGACGGCTTTTCCACAACAACATCATCCTTTGGGGGAAGAACAAACAATGGTTCATCAAAAATCATTTTTTCTAAAATCGGGCCATCTCCCCCCGGATCAACATCGGGCTCAACAATTTGAGCATCAAACAAGAAGACCTCGAACTCTTCTTTAGAAATATCACTTTCCTCAAACGGAGGAGAAGAGTCGGAAATGAGTGATGTGGAAGTAAGAGTGGGATTTTTGGCAATATCAATACGACAAACCGATTCTGAAGGTGGGGCAAGTGGTGTGCTCTTAGAGCTAGCAGTCTTTACCACTTCCGTTGTATCCTCAGATTCGTGTTCATCGTAATCAAAAACACTCTTAACTTCTGCATTACAACTTTTGAACCATTCACTTGAACCAGGGGCTATGTTCATTGCTTTGAGCTCAGAACGTTTTTGTGCAACACTTTTGACCGTGAATCTTGAAAGTTTTGAATCAATTTTTTCAGATTTTTTATCAATAGTAGCAACGTTGCAATTTGACCCCTGATTAATGTTGAACGTGATCTCTTCATTTTCAACACGAATGGTTAATTCTTCGGCGTACACATCAATAAGAGCACGACTCGTTCTTAGAAAAGCTCTACCCAAAATGAGTGGAACTCGTGGATCGGCATCAAAGTCTACAACAACAAAATCTGTGGGAAATTGGAACTTTCCCACTTTCACGACAACATCCTCGGCTATTCCAAGCGGATAAGTAGTGGTACGATCCGCTAGCTCGAGTGTCATGCACGTGGATGTAAGCTTTGGAAGAGATAGTTTTTCCCATATCGAGAGTGGCATGAGGTTAATACTTGCGCCAAGATCGGCCAAGGCGGAGCATTTCACCATCCCCGAGAAATCACACGGGATTAAAAACTTGCCGGGGTCTCCAAGCTTTTCGGGAAGCTTCTTGAGGATGACCGCCGAGCATTGCTCGTTTAATGGGGTTTTTGCCATATCGACTAACTTATCCTTGTTGCTTAACAACCCTTTGAGTGTAGTTGCAAACTTTGGCATGAGAACGAGAGCATCAGCAAAGCTTATGTCGAAGTGCATCTCATTGAAGATTTGGAAGAACTTTTCCATTTGTGCATTGTTTTTCTCTTTAAGCTTTTGATCATTAAGCCTTGAAGGATATGGTATTGAAGGCTTTGGATTTGTCTTCAGAACATCGGGTTCCGGAATTGGGGTTGGGATTACCGAAGGTTGGACGTGTGCGGTACTTCGTGAGCTTGTGGAATGCACCTTGTCCGTTGTCTCCTCGGTCTCAATTTCAACTACCTTTGGAGGAAGAGAAGAAGAGGTAGTTGGAATTTTGGGTCCATTATATTGGACACCACTCCTTGTTGTGATCGCCTTCACATCGCCCCTCGGGTTAGCGATCGTGGTGCTAGGAAGAGTTCCTGAGCCCGAGGGTCGATCATTTAAAGACTTTCTGATTTCATTTATTTGAGTGGCCATCAACCGATTGGTTTCATTTTGGGATATCATGAATTGCTTCAATAATTCCTCCGTGGACGTTTGATTTTGGTTTAAAACTTGGTCTTGATTAAAATTTTGTCCACGGTTTTGAACATTTCCCAAATTTTGATTGAAATTTTGACCACGGTTTTGATTTCCTTGAAAACCTTGGTGATTACCTTGGTTTTGAAAACCTTGATTTTGGAAACCTTGGTTTTGGAAATTTTGGTTCACCCGACCTTGGTTTTGGTTAAATTGGGCATTTCGGTTTTGCCCATTTGGATTTTGGGGGTTGAAACCAGGTGGTCCAAGATAATTGTTGGAGCGATAGCTTAGAAGATTACGGTCTCCTTGGGGTTGGTAAGAATTACCTCCCGAATTGTAGGATCCCGAAGCAGCATAAACGCTCTCTTGAGTGTTGCCATTGGTGGCTGGACACTCGAAATATGGGTGTGGACCACCACATGTTACACAGCTTTGATTCACCACATTTGCTTGTTGAGTTTGGTTTTGAAGATTATTTTGATGTAGCCTCAAAACAGCAGTGGATAAATCATCCATTCTTTTAGTGAGTGAAGCTATCTCGGATGAAGAGTCCGTAGTGATAGATTTAGATGACTCACTCCTCTCGGCGGAGGAATCCCAATAATTGTGGTGGGCGGTCATGTTTTCAATTAAATCATAGCACTCTTCGGGTCGCCTTTTCATAAAGGTACCACCGGCCGCAGCATTGATCGTTTCACGATGTCGTAATGTTAAACCATTATAGAATGTGTCTATTATGGTAACAAGCAACATATTATGATTAGGACATCGATCAATAGATAGCTTATAACGTTCCCAAGCTTCGAATAAAGATTCATCGGGAAGCTGGCGAAAGTTGCTTATATCATTCCTCAATTTCGTCACCATTGATGGTGGGAAATATTTTGCCAAGAATTTTGAAGTCATTTCATCGAAACTATGAATTGAATTCTTGGGAAGACGATCAAACCAAGCGGTGGCATGATGCGTCAATGAATAAGGAAAAAGATACAAGCGAAGGGCGTCATCGGTGACACCTTGTTGTTTCATGCTTTGGGTTACCGTGATGAATTTATCGAGATGCTTGTTTGCATCTTCACCCGGTAAACCGTGAAATTGGCACGAAGTTTGGACTTGTTGGATCATATGATGTTTAAGTCCAAAATCCGCGGCTTGGATATTGACGGGAGCAATAGGTCCGCCCCGTCCTTGCATGGTCGGTTGGCACAACTCCTCCATCGTTCGGAGATCGGGAGCTGGCCCATTATTACCCGCGTTATTATCAGCAGCCATATTCTCAACGTCTTGAAAATCAAGACGTCGATTTCGGCGAATAATTCTTTCGGGATTAGAAACGGGTGAACAAAGATTGGGTGTGGAAGAACGGGTGCTCATGCACCAATAAAACAACAAAAGTTTAAAAACAAATTTTTGAAAATGAAAATCTTTTTTTTTCTCTTTTTTTTTTTTTAAGGATAGTTACACAATATTTTTTTTTGATCGATTCGTCAATCGAAACTCGTTTCTCACAAAATTACTCGCAGAGTGGCGGAGAAGCAAAGGTGGGCAATAAATGCTCCTTAAAAACCCGCCTCTTTCGGTTCGTCAATTTAATGTCAAACCATCCTTAAACCACTTGTATAGGTTGTAATTTCAAGATAATCCGAAAAACAATTAACTCACGATTCGTTTTGTTGGAAATTCGGAATGGTTTACAACACTTCAAAGAAGTGAGGATGTTTATTTTATTTTCTTTTGTTTTTGTAAAACACCTTAGACAATGAACTTAAACCAATAATCACAAGATGAATGGCTTCTTTGAAAAAGGTACACCACTCACAAGGATACAAAGGCAAGTTTTAATCTTTAGTTTGGGAACTTATTATGTCCGTACCCCCAGTTAGGTAGTACTCTGTCTTGATTCTCGACGGTAAATTTTTATTGTTGTTATTATTAAACAAAGAGGTTTTTTTTTTTTTTTTTTTTTTTTTTTTTTTTTTTTTTTTTTTTTTTTTTTTTTTTTAGAAAATATGCACAAATATACTATAAACCTTCACAAAGAAAGTTTATAAAACACGATTTGACAAACGAGATTTTAAAAATTCGCTACAGCCCTCCCCGGCAGCGGCGCCAAAATTTGATCCGTGTGTAGTATATATATAAATAAATATAGTATCGTGCACACGTGATACTTTGGGAAATGACAAGTCAAACCTTAGGAAAAGTCAAACTTGCAAAACCCGTGAATGTGATGTGTTTGATACCGGGCAAGTGATCACCCGGGTCGTGTCCCAACGAGGTGTGAATCGAGGATATCGTTTTAGGTTCGGAATTAAAATGCTTGATGATTTGATTTGGAGATTATTTGGTGTTGTGGTAATTGAAAATAAAAACAGAAATTGAAATAAATGAAAACGCAAATAAATACGGTAAACACACGAAGCTAAAAACTTGAAATAAATGAAATACTAAACCTAGGGTACAAATGCAATAAAAACTAATTTTATAAAAGAAAAATACTAATCTATAAAAGTCTAGGGGTCAAAAATGTAAAAAAAATTAAACTTTAAAAATACTGAAACAAAGGCAGGGACTGAATTGTAATTTTCCGAAACTTATTTAAAACTAAAAAAATCGAATTTAAGAAAGACAGGGACCGAAAATGATTAAACTGAAACTAAGTGACTGATTTATAAACACTTAAAATTAAAAACGATTTTCTAACAAAAACGCCCCAGGATCGATCCTGGGCAACCACACTTAATTAAAACTATTTTTTTTCTTTTTTTTTTTTTTCTTGATTATCTTTTGAAACAACCCAAATCAACAAACAATTAACAATCAAACACAAACACAAACAAAAACACAAACATTAAAAATAGAACAAGATAAAAACTGCTAATAACACACAAACATTAAAACAAAACACAAACATTAAAACTCAAACACACAAACATTAAAACTGCTAATAGTAAACTCGAACACAAACATTAAACAAAAACACATTCAACTGCTAATAGTAAACTCAAACACACAAACATTAAAACTGCTAACAGTAACAACCATATGATATCAGTAACAACTAAATCCACCATATCAGTAACAACTAAATCATATAACAAAAACAGATAAACCAAAAACACTATAACAAACATAAACAATAAACACTAACCAAATCCAACCAGTAAACATGAAAACATTAACCAACTTCGAACATATACCGATCCAAAAACAATAACCACAAGATTCAGTAAGCAACTAAACCTTCTAATAAAGCAATCCAGTTTATTAAAAATAAACTAAAACATTAACCACTCGATCCCAATAAACTAAACCCACTAAAACAGTAACAAGAGTTGAATAAGCGGCAATAAAGCAGTAAACTAAGCGAATAAAAATTAAAACATAAATACCATTAAAATTAAAACCGAATTTAAATTACATTAAAAAGAGAAATACAAAGTACCTTAAAAACTAGCTAAATAAAACCTGGTTACCACAGTAACCTCACTACTCTATTTATACTACTAAGAAAAAAATAAAGAACTCCGGTCTCCTTTTGTGTTTCTTCTCTGAGAGTAATTGATGAAGCGAAAAGTGTACCGCTTTTAAGGGGTCATTTAAGCCCGAAATCGTATTTATTTGATCAAATATCGCCCTAAATCGTTCCTTTTGTCATTTTAGGTACTTTTGAGGAGAAATCTGGAAAAGGAGGCATTTTGGACGTTTTTGGAGCATCAAAGTGAAGAAAACGGCAAAGTCTCAAGAATCGGCTAAAAGTTACTCTTGACGGCGTCAGACTTAACTCTGGACGGCGTCATGCCTTGGCAAGAAAAGTGGGATGTGAAATTTACTCATGACGGGCCTGTGAGTTAGCATGTGAATTCTGACGGCGTCACTCTTTAACTAAATCAAGGGCGTCACGGCTTAATTCATAAGGGGACGGCGTCACGTTCAAGAGGTGAGGGCGTCAAGCCTTGATAGGCCAGAACGGATTTTGGAGAATTAAAGAGGGACGGCGTCAAGATGGTCATCCGAGAACCCTAAAAGCGGCGAGGTGACGGCGTCACAATCCATAAGGTGACGCCGTCAGATGCAAAAGTCTATATATAGTTTTCTAATTTTTTGTCATTAAGAGAGAGCTTAGTGTGTGGAATTTTGGGATAAAACCCTAAGACGATTTTAGCTACTTTTTCAGGGCTTTTAGCCTTGAGATCTTCCATGTTTCATTGAAAGATAAGTTATCAATTAATCATTCAATATGTCTATGTGTTGTTTGATTCTATCTTATGCTTGTCTTTTGTTTAACATGTTAGGCTAATTTTATCTTGTGTTTGCTTAGATCTAATGAAACCTAGCTATTGATTATTGGTTGTTAGTGTGTTGTTAGTTGTATTGGATGATTGTTTATCTATGTTAGGCTTAAGAAAACTGGCTAACTTCCTATTCGGTAACTTGCTTGAACGTCTTAAGAAACATGAACCAAACGCGTACTAAAGGTTTTTATGGTTGTATTTAATGCACAAGCGAATTCTAGTGATCCCATGTTAGGAGCTTCCTAGCCGGCTCGACATAGGAGTGAAGTAGGAGCTTGTAGAGTTTGGGGAAGTAAGTACGCCACCCCACGAATGGTATTAAGGAATACACCCGTCATCCACGCAACTAATACACACTAATTAACCGGTAAAAGATAGTTAGGGAGTAAGGAAATCTAAGTAAACACATTTCTCTACACATAAGTTTCTCACCACTTTTCATTTTTGCTATTTTATTTTATTTGCATTTGTAGTAATTTGGGTTAGTTGACTAGCAACTAATTCCGCCCACTCCTTCAAAACCGAGATTTTACTTGCTTTCCATAAAATATAAAAATACAAAAAGAATCTTCCTCAATCCTTAGACCTAATTAGAGTAGCCTTTCATACCTAACGAACACTATTCCCTGTGGAGAACGATCAATCCCCCGTACTTACCACTACACTATACTACATCGGTCAGGTACACTGCCTGGTGGGGTTGTAAGCCTCTTGAGATCCCTCGAGAGGTAAAACCTGTTGTAAGGTTACAAAACCACGCAATCAAGTTTTTGGCGCCGCTGCCGGGGAATAGTTATTGTTTAGGTTGAATTTTTATTTCTATTAGGTCTACTCACTAGATTCCTTTCTAGTGAGATTTTTTATTTTATTTTTCTAGGTTTTCTTTAGTCTATCTATTTTCTTCGTGTCTTTGTTCGTAACCATACCATCCGACATCATGGAAGATGGTAATATCCTTAACCCACACAACCCACCACCACAACAACCACCACCACCTCCTAGAGCCCGTACTTTAGGAGAGTATTCCCGTCCTAGCCACCATGGCTATCGAAACACCATTGAGCTCACTCAAGGAGCCAATATCACACCCTTGCGATCCGACACCATCCGGTTGGTGCAAAGCGGATGCGCATTCCATGGACTTCGTTCTGAAGATCCTAATCAACATCTCAAGGACTTTCTTAAAATCGTTGATTCTATAGACCTTGATGTTGCCACTCGAGAGACGACCCGATTGCGTCTCTTCCGATTCTCTCTGCGGGACCAAGCTAGTCAGTGGCTAGAACGTCAACCCGCAGGATCCATCACCTCTTGGGATGATCTCACCACTCGTTTCCTTGCTCAGTTTTTCCCACCGGGAAGAACTACCAAGCTAAGGAATGATATCTTGATGTTCCAACAACGTCAAGGCGAAACTCTCTACGAGGCATGGACTCGATTCAAGGACTTACTCCAAAAAGTCCCTCACCATGGCATAGAACTTTGGCTCCAAGTCCAAATCTTCTATGACCATATCAATCTCTCCACGAGGCAAACCATTGACCAAGCGGCCGGTGGCAAGCTACGTGATCTAAGTGCGGAACAATCATGGGCTCTCCTAGAGGATCTTGCTCTTTATGACAACGAAAGTTGGAGTGATCCCCGTGATTTGAATAAAACGGTCAAGGCAATATCTTTGCCTTCTAACAATTCAAGCACTTCCGACCGTAGGATCATAGAACTTGAAGACCAAGTCAAGTTCCTCATGAAATCCTACGAGGCTCCTAAACCTTCAAGCCAAGTGAACAAAATCACTTCTTCATGTGAATTATGTAGTGGTCCCCACGACACTCGTGATTGCATGGAACTCCCCGAACAAGCTTTTGTGGACTACGCATCCTCGCGTACCGACGGAGCGGGAGACAAGTGGTACACTTTCAAACCCGAGCCAAACCCCTACGGTGATTCATACAACCCCTCATGGAAAAATCACCCGAACCTTAGGTGGAAACAAAACCAAAACTCACAACAAACCAATTCTTCCAACCCACCTAATCGTTTCCAATCAAGCGGTTCCAACTCGAACCGTACTTTCAACAACAATCCTTCCGGCAATGGTAGTACCAATAACTTTGAAGGATTGATGTCTCAATTTATGGCATCTCAAGAAGCTCGGATAGCTAGATTCGAATCCGAATTCAATCAACAACAAACAGAGATGACCAACAAAATCGACAATTTGTTGAAAGCCCTCAATAACCACGTGCTATCACCTCCACATAAGGACGCTAGGAAACACAATAGCGGACCCCAAGTAAAAGACCCCTCTTCATCCAAACACGTCCACTTTGTCAACATTGTCACTATTAAACCAATTGATAGGAATGAGGATAATAGTGAACCTAAGGATGAGGATAAGAAAGTCGAGGTTGATAAGGAAGTTAGGACAAGTGAGATTGAAGAAGTAGATGATGATGAGGACTACTTCAATAGGCTACCCACTAAGGAAGAGCGCGCATATCATACAAACTTATTCGATGACCTCGAGACACCATACTTCCTAGGTAGACCAATCATTGAAATAGGCGACCCTTCTAATCTCAACATACCATGCAACATCGGACATCTACATGTGTGGAAAGCTTACATCGACCTTAAATCACCCATAAACATCATGACTAGAGCCCACTACAACTTGATAATGAAGAATCAACTTGGGTATAGGATGTTCCCTAACAAGGGTTGGATGAGTAACTTCACGGGAAGAGTTAAGGGATTACCGGTTTATGTAGGAAACTTCACCTATGTCACCGACTTTGTAATTGTTGAAGATATCCGCCCAATAGTCGATGCATCCTTAACTCAAGTGGTTTTTGGAAAACCATTTGTTGAGGTCTCTGGAATGACTTATGAACCTTCCTTAGGGATAGTTAGATTTAAGGATGAGACCGATGAAGTAAGCTACCAAATGCCATATAAGATAGAACAATTCCAACACTTGTCAAATGTTGAGAAGGAGCTCAAGCAAGCGGTCTACTATAGGAATGATGAGGATAGAAGTAAAGGAGTAGACTATGTTATGAAAAGGATATTCGGTTTCTACAAGGATTGTTTGAAATTAGGACCGGAATATAAAACCGGGAAGGAGAATGGCCTAGGAACCGTGACCGATGATGGAATCACGTAATGTACGTGACTTTGAGTCTAGCTACAAGACTCGTTAATAAAGAAAAGCGCTTCTTGGGAGGCAACCCAAGCTTTATTTTATTTATTTGCTTTGTGTGTCTATTTGCTTGTTTGTTTGTTTTTATTTGCTTCCGTATGTGTGTTTAATTTTTATCATTATTGATTCATGTTAAAAAGAAAATTGTGAAAATGCTTTATTTTGTTTTTAACTTCGTCTTAACTACATATAGAGGTATTTTGCAAAAGATAAGTGTAAGGGAAATCTAAATCGGTTTATTAGAACACAAATTAACATGAATCATAATAATAATAAATTAGCATACATATTCGTAATTGTTTAAGTCAAATGCTTGTATCGAGTCATAATGATGTTTTGCAGAATTTCCAGGAAGTAAGGTAAAAGTTTTTCCAGAAATTTTCCGGAAACTTAAAATGAAAATTTTTGTCAGGTCATTTCTGACGGCGTCAGGGGTTATAACCTGACGGCGTCAGATTTAATTTCCAGAAATTTTTGAAGGTTTTGTTTTCATAAAAAGTTTTTATTAAAATCTCCAACTTATAATCTCCAGGAATCTGCAAAATTATCATTCCACAAGCATTATATCCTTATATATAGATTTTATCCCGCCGATGTTATGCAGGTTTTCGTGTTTGCTTTCTCAGGTTTAACAGGTTATTTTGGACAAGGAGATGTTTATGGAATCAAGCTTATGGCGATGCATTAGTCATGGAGCTTCTACATTACCTTGGAAGAAGATTTAACCGTGTAATTTCACTATCCAACGAGCGAATCAGGGGAGTATTTGATTTCATTCTTTTACTTTTTTCTTTTACATCTTTTTATTTTGAACATTGGGGACAATGTTCATCTTAAGTGTAAGGGGAGGGTAAAAGTACGATTTTAGAGAATGCTATTACGCTTGATTTTTGTTTGTTTGATGGTAGATGTGTAATAAAACTGAGATAAATACTTGTTAGGGCAATTTTAGTGCCAAATTTAAAATTTTTTACAACATATAGGAGTGAAACTTTGATCTTAATGAGCATCTCACGGATAGGAGTTATATGACTAGCACAAAAACCGTACCACTAAAAAATTTTCCACCCCCAAATATGTGAGGTTCGCCCCTAGAATTGGTAGGAAAAGCATTTATGCTATGATGTGTGTACCGGTAGCACTTAGATTCTAGAACTTGCGTTAGGACCATTCCAAGGCCACAAGTGAGACTACATTCGTGTAGTTAGATTTACTACATGATAAGAGGCATTAGGATTAACCCATTGTTTTACACCTGTGTTTTTGTTATAATTACTTTGGCTACATTGGTCAAGTAATTCTCCCACACCCTTTGCGTTGTACTCATTTTTAGTACACGATACCCCTAGTACACCCCTCAGAGCCTATCTTTTCGTTTCGACCTTTAAGCATTTTACTTAAAGGAAGAATTTGTTACACCCCAATTAAATGTACACCCAAATCGCCTTAGCCTACCTTGTATGCACTCATCTATAGTGCATTCTTGTTACAACATTTGTTTAAACCCAAGTTAATTATCTAGTTGATTACATGGTTGCTAAGTCGAGTCATATCCTTGTACATATTGTTTTGGGACGATTGGGACTCATGGGTAAAGTACTAGTGTAATGGAGTAATGGGGAAGAACATCATTTATTACCCCCATATGTGCTAAATGTTTTAAAAGTACTCCAAGTTTTTCAATTATCTTAATTCGAGTCATTAGATTAGTATTTGTAAAGTTATGTAAAAATTCAAGTGTAAGGGGAATGCAATGCCCCTATGATGTATTATTTTGGATGGTAGGGCAAAAGTGTATGCAAAAAAAAAAAAAAAAAAAAAAAAAAAAAAAAAAAAAAAATCGAAAAATCAAGAAAAATACAAAAAAAAATGAGAAAATGAAAAATAGAAAAAACATACGGACTACCATCCCGTTTTATTTTATGTTTGTTTTATGTTTTTGTTATTTTGTTATTTCGTTTCTAGCTTAAGATCGAGTCTAGTCTTGGCTTAGCAACATTGTATAGTACATGTAATTGACCAAGATTTTTAACTCGCCACCAGTAAAATATCCTTTATCCAACCAAACCGTGTTTTCCTTTTCCCTACACCTAACATTACAACCCATTTAAAAGCCCTCTTTGATAGTTTATCTTTGGTGCTTACGCCTAGTGGAGGAGGTTTTCGATCCTTTCCCAAGCCTATGGTAATCTATTTGCTATGACAGGTAGTGAGAGATATTTTCCGTTTTCATTTATGAGATTTATTTTGATGACACTTGAGAGATGTGAGTATCTAAACACTACTTGTGAGGTGCTAGTATGTAATCTCCGTGCTTATTATGATTGAAGTGGAACGATTATTTGTTGTAATTACTTTTATGTTAGTATTAAATGACCCCTAACTTGTATTTTGATTAGAATAAAAGCGCATTTGCTTGAGGACAAGCAAATCTCAAGTGTAAGGGTATTTGATGAAGCGAAAAGTGTACCGCTTTTAAGGGGTCATTTAAGCCCGAAATCGTATTTATTTGATCAAATATCGCCCTAAATCGTTCCTTTTGTCATTTTAGGTACTTTTGAGGAGAAATCTGGAAAAGGAGGCATTTTGGACGTTTTTGGAGCATCAAAGTGAAGAAAACGGCAAAGTCTCAAGAATCGGCTAAAAGTTACTCTTGACGGCGTCAGACTTAACTCTGGACGGCGTCATGCCTTGGCAAGAAAAGTGGGATGTGAAATTTACTCATGACGGGCCAGTGAGTTAGCATGTGAATTCTGACGGCGTCACTCTTTAACTAAATCAAGGGCGTCACGGCTTAATTCATAAGGGGACAGCGTCACGTTCAAGAGGTGAGGGGCGTCAAGCCTTGATAGGCCAGAACGGATTTTGGAGAATTAAAGAGGGACGGCATCAAGATGGTCATCCGAGAACCCTAAAAGCGGCGAGGTGACGGCGTCACAATCCATAAGGTGACGCCGTCAGATGCAAAAGTCTATATATAGTTTTCTAATTTTTTGTCATTAAGAGAGAGCTTAGTGTGTGGAATTTTGGGATAAAACCCTAAGACGATTTTAGCTACTTTTTCAGGGCTTTTAGCCTTGAGATCTTCCATGTTTCATTGAAAGATAAGTTATCAATTAATCATTCAATATGTCTATGTGTTGTTTGATTCTATCTTATGCTTGTCTTTTGTTTAACATGTTAGGCTAATTTTATCTTGTGTTTGCTTAGATCTAATGAAACCTAGCTATTGATTATTGGTTGTTAGTGTGTTGTTAGTTGTATTGGATGATTGTTTATCTATGTTAGGCTTAAGAAAACTGGCTAACTTCCTATTCGGTAACTTGCTTGAACGTCTTAAGAAACATGAACCAAACGCGTACTAAAGGTTTTTATGGTTGTATTTAATGCACAAGCGAATTCTAGTGATCCCATGTTAGGAGCTTCCTAGCCGGCTCGACATAGGAGTGAAGTAGGAGCTTGTAGAGTTTGGGGAAGTAAGTACGCCACCCCACGAATGGTATTAAGGAATACACCCGTCATCCACGCAACTAATACACACTAATTAACCGGTAAAAGATAGTTAGGGAGTAAGGAAATCTAAGTAAACACATTTCTCTACACATAAGTTTCTCACCACTTTTCATTTTTGCTATTTTATTTTATTTGCATTTGTAGTAATTTGGGTTAGTTGACTAGCAACTAATTCCGCCCACTCCTTCAAAACCGAGATTTTACTTGCTTTCCATAAAATATAAAAATACAAAAAGAATCTTCCTCAATCCTTAGACCTAATTAGAGTAGCCTTTCATACCTAACGAACACTATTCCCTGTGGAGAACGATCAATCCCCCGTACTTACCACTACACTATACTACATCGGTCAGGTACACTGCCTGGTGGGGTTGTAAGCCTCTTGAGATCCCTCGAGAGGTAAAACCTGTTGTAAGGTTACAAAACCACGCAATCTGTGTTTCTTCTCTGAGAGTAATCCATGTGAATCCTCCTTTGTGCTTCTTTTGAGAGAATCTTGGCCCTTGGATTAAAGAGAAATGATCTCAACCTTTAAAATGGTCTTGGCGCCCAAAACTTCCCTCGGATAGGTGAGGTGGAGGTGAAACCCGTGAGTGGGGAGGTATAAGGGGAAAGGGTGCAGTGATGGGGAGAGGAGAGGTGGTAAAAAGGGTGAAATTTTGGGGGAGAGTTAGTGATAGGGATGGGGTTTTGGCTGTGTTTGTTTTGGCGGATTGCTCTTTTGGGGAAGAAACAAAGTGGTTTGAAGATCTAGGGATTTTGACTTGTGAATTGGGGATTTGACCGGACTTTACCTGCGTGTTTAGTTAAAATAGGGTGGGTCGGTTTTTGTTTTGTGATGGGTTTGGGTTTAAAATGGTATGGGCCGGTTGGGTATTGTTTAGTGTTGTGGGCTATTGGGGTTTAACGTGGGTTGGGGTTTTGGTTATTTGTGGTTTTATGATCCGGTTGAGGTTTTTAGAGAATAGGGTAGATTTGGTTAAACACAAGGACCATAGGTGTAATTTGTTGAAACTTCAAGGACCAAATCTGCCGAATCTTCAAAGCTAATCCAGGGACCAAAATTGCCAAGCTTATTATTCCAAGGACCAAAAATTTATTTTTTATTATTTTTATATATATATATATTTTTTTTAAGCTTGAGGGACTAGACTTGCCATTTATGCAAATTTTGTTTGTTTTTCAATCGTTTTCAATCATTTTGCATATGGAATACACAAAAACACATCTCAAAGATATTTTTAACATTATTTGATCGTTTTAAGGTGTTTTTGGTTGTTTTGACTCGAAAATTGGACGAAAAGATATGTGTAAAACGACACATATCAAGATTGCAATGAGAAAAAGTTGATTCAAGTTCTTAAAATTGATTCTGATCACAACTTTTCAGATCTTCTTACAAAAGCTTTTGATGTTGGAAGGTTTCAGTACTTGGTAGCAAGTATTGGAATGCTTAATCCTCAATAATTTTAAACTCTGTGTTATTTTTGTTTGTACTGCTTACTTTGTAAATTGGTACTGTTATTGAAAAGTTTGTACTGCTAGTACAAATTTTGTTTGTGCAGTTCATACTGTTAGTCATATAAGGTTTATACTGCTATAAGACATATGCTTTGCATTTTGTTTCTTGGTTTTAGACTAACATTTTCAGGTATGAACATTGAGCACAAAAGAAGTTTCAAGTGAAATGGAAGCAGCAGAATGATTCTAGTTGCTAAAATAATAGGTTTATGATGGACTGAGTTTGGGGATTCTTAACAAAGGTTTACACCTAAGTTAATTAAATTCTTTAAAACTTATTTCTTGAAACCTAGTTATCATGTTTCACATTGACTTGATGGCTCAGTTGGTCAGATAGTAACTGACTCAACTCACTTTCTATCATTTTATACTTTTAAGTATAATGAGCAAGTATAAGGACATCTGATAGAAAGAACAGCTAGCAAAGGTGAATCTAACACTTGTGTTAGAGGCAACAATTGCTATGAGCTGGAAACCTTGTCAAGAAAGCCTTTTGAATAGGTTTATCTTTACACAGGCAGTTATTTATAACTGAAAATATTGGTTCTCACACAACCAGAGGTTAATTTAAACCGAATTCTTGATTAAGTGTCTGTTACACACTTAATCCCTTCAAAATGGTTGAGAGCAGTATGATTTTTCATCATAAAATCATATTCATACTGCTAAGTCAAAAGTTCTTTAAAAGGATTTTCAAAGTGGCTCAGAATAACCATCAAATGATGGATAATGAGTCAATGCCCCATGAATCACCTCTCATAGGAGTTAACACACCTAGAAGTGATGAGGGCAGCACATAAACTCTTAAGGAATTGATGGCTTCATGTACAACATTGTCTGAAAACATGTTCTAATTGGTAGATCAGATGATGGTGAGAGATCTTCCAAACTCAGGGGAGGAAGATTAACCAATAAGGGAAGAAAAGATTGTGTATGCTCAGAATCAGGGGAGGAAACTCAAATTGATCAAGTTAAAGAAAAGACAAGAGCATACAAGATGATGATGTCAGCTTTTTGAGAAGCTAACATGTCTTATTATTCAGCCAATAATAAGAACAAGCATTCAGTTGATGGATGCTAGGAATAAACTTTTTCAGTTGATGGATACTGGGAATAAGCTCTTCAAATGAAGAAAGTTCAAATGAAGATTCTGGAGTATTATATATATTCAGAAGGGATGAAGCATTCAAATGGAGAAAGTTCTATCTAGGAGCTTTCAGTTTCAATTTCAGTTCACTACGTTTGTTCATCACTTGCAAAGGCATGCTGGAAGATGATTTCACTTGTTGAAACAAGCATCCAAGATACACAGCACCATTGCCTCTTATAATTCCTCCATCCAAGGAAATTGCACCATCTTTTATTCAAGGTATTGATTTTGTGTTCAAGACAAAGAAAGATGATGTTATTGCTGAAAAAGTTTCACAGAAGGTAGATAAGTTAGACAGAATAATCTTAAAGAACAAAGGAAAACGTACTCAGATCAAGAATCTGACTATGAAGTGTTTGAAAGATCCTCACAATCAAAATTTAATTCAGAAGAAACATGTTGATTAGGGAATCACATGTTTAGGGGAGGATTGTTGGGAATTAAATATTCTGAAGATTAGTATTGGGAATTACAAGTTCTCAAAGTTAGTACTGCTGAGAAGAATACACTAACAGTTCCTACTGCTAGTGTATATCTAAAGCCTCTCAAGTTATAACTAACAGTACTAACTGAAGTTAGTGTTGCTAGTAAAAAGAATGTACTGCTGGTTGATCCTACTGCTGGTGTAACTTATACTATTGCTGGATGGATAAGTGTCACGTTTACTACTGCTGGTTGGATAAGTATAAAAAGATATTTGTGTATAAAAGTCAACTATATACGGTAGATAATATCTTTGATTTTGTAGTCAGTCAAACAAGTTGTAAACATAGATACATGTTGTATCTTAGCTACTGACACACTCAACATAAGCTAGCAAGTAGTTCGACAAGACTTATCATAATTGTAATGATCTCCTTTGTTTGTATAAAAGGGAGATCTTAGACTAGATATTGTGTGACTTAGATTTGTGCAAAAATAGAACTTGAATATCTGTTAAGAGAAAAGAACAAACACGACAATATCACAAGTCATAGAAACATTAAGATTCAAGGTTTTGTAACCCTAGTGATAGTGAAGATCACTCGTATTATTTTGAATAATATTAAATCGTTTGGTGATAAACTTTCTTTGTTCATTGTTCAATAACAAACATAACTGTTCCATTTCCATATCCAAATAATCTTCTAAGTGTGGTTAAGTAGATTCCGCATACTTAATCATATTAACTCAAACATATCATATACACAAAGTTACAAAGGACTAACACCCTTTCAGTGTCAAGCATCCTCGCACATAATGACCGGTTTTACGTAAAATTGAACAGAAATGGCCCATATCGAGGACCGGATATGAGGAAAATGAACCAAAATATGTTCAATCCGATTTCTGGGTTGAATCTGCTCCACGGTCCTTAGAGCACTAGGTGTCATGAAACACAAAACTACTCATTTGGGTCCCACGGGGTGCCAAGTCACCATGACATACCTTCCTTTACAACCCCCCTTTATCATAACATACCACAACTTACTCATTTGGGTCCCACCACTTTCTATTTTTATTTATTTTTATTCAAATTTCCAAATAAACTAAATTCATTTCATAAAAAATAAAAATACAATACATCAAATTTAAACACATACGAAACATAAACTAACGATACGAAAAAAAATGATACGGGACTTAAAAGGACCAAAAATATCATCGAGACATGAAATGTCAATCGGTTCCTCCGCATCCCATTTGGGGTACTTTTTCAAAATATCCCACACGTGAACATATGCGAACTTTTTCCCGCAAAAGCGTTGTTCAAAATTTTCCTTCGCATTCTCGAGGTGATCGTTGTCATTTTCACCGCTTCTACGCTGCAAATGTTTGTAGATAGCGTTGAATTTTTGACAATCACCGTTAATCCGTGTCCATTTACCGGTGAGCATATTTTTGGTACGACGCTCACGGCCAGATTGATCGTTGAACATATCCAGAATCTGGTTCCAAAAGAATTCATCGGAACGGTCATTTTCGATATCTTTGTCTTGGGAAATTTCTATCCAAATTTTCGCAAGCAGCTTCTCTTCTTCCTTGGACCAGTTTCTCTTCCCACCCACCACATCCTCAAGGTCATCATCATCGTCCGCGTCCAAATTCACGACTTTTTTGATTTTTTGGCCATCGTTTTTTTCCCTCGCGATTTGGACGGTTCACGGGGTTGAGGTACTTTGAATTGAGAATCTGGTTGTGAATCAAGGTGTTGTTGTGGTTGAGATTGAAAAAATGTTGAAGGTTGCGATGGGTTAAAAAACTGTGGTTGAGATTGAGAAAATCGTTGCTGGGGGTAAGTTGCGAATCCTTGAAACGCAAATTGTTGATTGTGGTAAATTGCCTCAGGAGGCAATTGCGTCCCATATGGAGGAATTTGTGGCGACGAGGAGTTAGAATTTTGTGACGAGGGGGTAGACGGGTTTGACGAACCCCGTATTGTTGTGGGTTTGAGGTGAGGAGCTTCGTGAAATACACGTCTTCGTTTGGATTTTGTGATATTTTTTTTTGGATGAAGAGATATTGAGAGTATCAGTAGTTTTTTTTGTTAAGAGTTGTGTGAGAAAATAGTGTATATGATATGTTATTTATAGTGTGTAAAAAAATGTGTTAAGTTTTTTTAAAAAAAAAAGAAAAAAGAAAACGATGATATTTCCGTTTGATTTAAAATGGGACCCATTTCTAACGTTATAATGTCAGAACCAAGCCTTGCCATGCAGATGAGGAGGTCCTTGATGGCGAGGCACGGCGAACTAGGTCGGTGTCACGGCGAGGCATGACGAACGTGCCATGTCAGCACGGCGAGACTCGGCGAACATGACACCCAGTGCTCTTAGTTGAGTAAGCTTAGTTGCAGGTATAAAAAAATGAGAAAAAACAAAAGAAGAATATTCGAAATTACTCATAAAAAGACATTGACCAAACATCAAGTCCCCCAAATGTCTAAAACTTGAAATTGAATTTTGACTTTTCATTTCATTTGGGCATTTTTCTTCATTCTCTCTCTCTTCTTCTGATTTCAAAATAAAAATAATAATCTTTTTATTACAACAACAACAACACCCGATCTGTTAAAACATACATATATCCATTACTATTATTCACTCAACTCAAATTTATATATATATATATATATAAAAAAAAAAAAATTAATTAATTTATATAATTAGATCTTATGGAAATGGGTTCTTCATCTCCACCTCGTACGGTTGAAGACATCTTCAAAGATTACTCTGCTCGTCGTTCCGCCATCCTTCGTGCTCTCACTTATGGTAGTAATTTACCTTTTTACCCTTTTCAAAGCTACCCACTAACTGTGTAATAATTTTATTAATTTCTGTTAATTTGCAGATGTTGATGAATTCTATGGAATTTGCGACCCTGGTAATCTTTATTATTATTGTTATTGTAGATCCGTTAGTTATGATGACGTCATCCTGACCTAGTACATTTTAAGGTTAATATATAAATCCCTGTCGCGTATTTAAGTCGTCTGCAAAGGATTCTACCCGCCACTTGATGGGAATTGTATATAGGATTTGACCATCCCATCCCTGTTGCTGGGTAGGCAATATGTCACTAATAACTTTTCGAAAAAGTGCGCTTAAGGTAACGAACTTTTATTTTGTTCATTTGGGTAACATAAATGTCGTGTTTTTATAAGTTCATAAGTTGAGTAACCCAAATGAACAAAATGAAAGTTGGTTAACTTAAATGCATTTTTTTGTAAAGTTTAGTGACGTATTTGTATATTAAGGGGGTGTTTGTTTAAGCTTATATAGTGGGCTTATTGCTTATGTGGTTTTGGGCTTGTGTTTCATAAGATCACTTTTTGTGGCTTATTTTGACACTTTTCGGGTTATATAAGTTTATTATGACATGATAAGGTTATATAAGCTGAAAAGATTGAAAATAAGCCACAAAAAGTGGGCTTGTGAAATATAAGCCGAAAACCACATAAGCCATAAGCCCGCTATATAAGCCGAAACAAACACCTCCTATGTAATATTTTATAAAGGGTATGTAAAAAATGTAAACTATTTTCGTTTAAGGTAGCTAACTTCGAAAAAGATAATTTTTATGAAAGAATTATATTCAGACTAGTTTAATTATGTATTAATACATAAAGGGTATGTAGAAAATGTAATCTTTCTTCGTTTATGAAATGTGTGATGTTGGTTCAAAGACTTAAACTTTAAAACAGCAACCAACTTTTTAAATCAAAGTCTCATTTTGGTATGTGAACTACAAAAGAATGTTATTTTTTGACTTGTCACGTAAAGAATATAGCGAGATGTGTCAGATTTTGTGGTATACCAAAATGTGTGTGCATATTGGCACATTTTGTAGTTCACATACTAAAACGAGACTTTCAAAAAAGTTCTTATCCCTTTTTTGTAACTATTTCATATACCAAACTTTTAGTTTTTTCCGTTCGATACATTTTTAAGTAATATCTACTCCTTCAAATGTATCGAACTTTAAGTGTAATGATAGGATAAATCAAAAGTGTCGTGTCAAGTTAGATACATTTTGAGACCATTATCATAAAAACTTATGTGGTAAATGCTTTTCTTGTTAAATGATATAAAGCTGTAAGTTTTATGAAAGGATTATATTCAAACTAGTTAATTATGTATCATTTTATAAAGGGTATGCAAAAATTCAACCTTTTTCTGTTTCTAAGGATGGTTTTGTGAAATGCATGATATTAAAAGTTGAATCTTTTCCGTTACTATTTGCTTCATATGAGATTCTTCATTCAACATGCTAAATCTGTGGTTTGTATGCTACAGAGAAGGAGAATTTGTGTCTATACGGGCATCCAAATGAGAGCTGGGAAGTGACTCTACCAGCAGAAGAAGTTCCGCCAGAGCTTCCTGAACCGGCTCTCGGGATTAACTTTGCAAGAGACGGCATGAACCGCAAAGACTGGCTGTCACTCGTTGCCGTTCACAGCGACTGTTGGTTGCTCTCTGTGTCTTTTTACCTTGGTGCCCGACTAAATCGTGGTGAAAGGTACTTACTTTTCATGCTTTTGTGTAACTCTTTACATGTATTATAATATTGTCAATAAGTCTATCTAGTTAGCGTGTTCTTCTATCGCATCCACAAGTAGAATTTGGGGTGTTTGGGTAAGCTCATCGAAATGGCTTATTAGCTTATAGTTGTATCGAAACACAATAAGCGTTTAGTGTTTCGATTAGCTTATTACCCTATAGTTGTCTAAGTGTAATATGTAGGAAGCATATTCAAATAAGCTCAAGAAGCCACACCAAAAGAGCTTCTCAAAAGTAGGTAATATAAGCCCATAAGAATAAGCTGTGTGGCTTTACCCAAACACCGAACAGGGCTTAATAGCTTTACATGGTCTATGTATGTTTACTTTTTGCTTCGAACTATGCTGTAAAAGTCTTACTTTTGTTGGTTTAAGACAAAGAATCGAACTGAATTTATAAAGCTTTCGGGAGTTGGATCCATATCACATGTCCATTTTTATGACTGCTAACATGTTATTTGAAATGCAAACATAAAGATATTGCACGTGCATAAGTATGTATAAAAACTGTTAACTGAATGTGTTTTGGACCACATGTTTCTTGTCAATTTATAACATAAGGTTGTGTAAGGGATAATTGTGAGCGTTTTGCAAATAGATGTTACAGCTGAAGCTTTAGGACAGTATAAATCAGATATGATAGTTGTAGTTTTAGGCATGCTCTTTCATTGGTTCTTACATGGAGTTTGATCCTCGATCTTCCTTTTAGGGTGCTATCAACCATCTACAGATGTGATTAAACCTTTTATATTATGGTATTGTGTTAGTTTGCAATCTGGCGTGAGTTTTGTGAAGGCTTAACCAAAAAATAGCCAATACATTTTCACTTGTATTATGTTAGAAGTCATATTTACATTCATTTACAAATTAGATTGTCAAGAGCTTCAAGTTGTGGACAACACAATTTCTCACAATGCTTGGTAGACATTTGTTCTGAGTCATGGATTGGCAACTATGTTTATAAGAACACATGGTTTGAGGCCAAAATGTAGTAATTTATGACTGTACTGCACTTTAAGCTTTTAGATTGTTGTTCTGATTCGTTGTTGTTACAATTAACATATATATCAAAAGTAGTTTAGTGGAAGCTATTGAAACATTCTAAGTTTATATGAATATACAACCCAATCTCTGAATCTTGCTTCTTTCTAGTAGGCAACTAGGCATGTAGCTATAAACTGCTAATACCAAGATACACCATGGTTAAAAAGGTACCATGGATCAAATACTAGACAGAAATCAAGAATTGAAACAAACTTGGTTCATACTTATACCTCCAAGACTTCCTCCGGTGTATCTATAAAATCACCCTGTTTCAAGGAATAATACAGCTTCAGCTTCATCCATATAAGAATGTTTTGGTTACTGTTCGCTAACCATTTTTATTCATATAATATCCTACCTTGCCAAAAGCATGCCACATAGAAACGTTTTATATTATTTTCAAGTTTCCTAAAGCATGCCACACTAGAAGTTTCATTTAGAAATGTTTTGTATTATTTTTCACCTTTTCAAGTTTCCAAGAATGTTCTGGCTAGAATCGTTTTATATACGTTCACAAATTTCTTGGCTATTGATCAAATATCAAACACGCCCCTGTAATACTCCAGCCATCCTAAAATATAGACCCCTTATTAAGTTGAACTTCACATTATAACTTGATACAAACAATATTATGTTATGTTAACACAAATTATTTGCAGACATTTTTTTAGTAAATCCATCAAAGCTCGAAATTAAGCAAAAGCTCTTTTCATAATAATGGGAGTTACACTAAGTATGATTACACACTGAGCTGGCATCAAACATATTATGTTCAGGATGATGGAAATTCAATACTTGATTTTGTAGATTCATTGTTATCAGCCATTTCTGGGACCATAAAAAAGAAACTTTGAATCCATTTAAGGAGTTTGGTGTTATTACAATGTTGAACCTGGTATTCGTCTTGATAATTCCAAGAACTCATGTTATCATGTCTCTTCTTGTGTTTAACAGGAAGCGTCTCTTTAACATGATTAATGAGATGCCCACTGTCTTTGAAGTTGTATCAGAAAAGAAGCCCGTTAAAGAAAAGAGTAGCGCAGCAGAGAGTGGTAGCAAAGCAAAGGGCAGCACAAAGGTGAGATTAGTCCGATCTACCTTGCACTACCCCGCAAATTTAGAACACTGCTACTTTCATATCTGTAATCTGTTCGGAAAGTGCATAACAATCATGATTTCTTTACCTGCAGAGATCAAGTGATGGGCAGGTGAAAAGCGTCCAAAAGCCGGCAGAGGAGAGTTACGAGGATGAAGATGATGAACATGGTGACACACAATGTGGTAGCTGTGGTGGGAATTACAACGCTGACGAGTTCTGGATAGGATGCGACATATGTGAAAGATGGTATCACGGCAAATGTGTCAAAATTACCCCAGCCAAAGCTGAGAGCATAAAACAGTACAAATGCCCTTCTTGCATGAAAAGAGGTAGGCCATAATACTAACAAATGAGGAAAAACATTAACGGCCCGACAGAAACTAGCGTGGCCATACTACCCCATTGAAAAAAAAGTTATGTAATGTATTCTTTTTATTGTTGACTGTCGATAACAGACGCCTTTAGACAGTGGTTGAAATGCACACCGTTCAGCCTCTTGAATCCTTTTTATTCTTTATGCTACTTATAAACGTATGTGCTACTTATCTCTTAATTTGATTGATTCTATTAGCTTTAGTTGTGTATGGATTTGGTTATTACAGTTTACATTTTTAGTTGAAGTTTGAAGTAGTTTATATTGCATTTGAATCGAATGGAGGGTCAGGTAATGGGTCAACCCGGCTGACGCTTCTTTCTTAATATAACAGATATTGAAGTAGTTTATATTGCACATGATTTTCTCTGTTTGGAAGTCCATTTAATCAATCTGCCTCATTATAACAGAGTTAACTAGTTTTACCCATTTGACTTGTTAGAGATAGGGGGTGGCAATGCCGGACACGACACTATAGCCGATATAAACTTGATACGAAGTTAAACAGGTTTGGTTGAGAATAAATAGTTTTGGGTCAAAACAATTCAACCTGTCTAACCCGTTTATTAAATGGGTCATGTTTGGGTTGAGTAAGTATTAAACATGTCAACCTCTAAATGTGGAAGTATATAAGCCTCCAAAGGTAAAATATATAACGTGGATTTAAACTTACTTTGTTATGTACTTAATATGACATTGAATTACGATTATAACTTGGATATTATTGGAATTGTATGGTTATTTAAATGTTATTTTTATCATTTTTTAAATCTTATATCATGTTTTAATTTAAGCTAGTTGAATTGAAAAATCATGAACCTTCTTCATTGCTTGACCTGTAAACTTTAACAGGTTAGACGGGTCGCAAACGGGTCACACGTGTTGCACATGTATGGGTTAAGGTTGAGTTTCTTGACACGATTAATAAAAAAGTCGTTTTTGGGTAGAGGAGGTTATACCAACCCACTAACCCGCAAACCCGAATAGGTCAACCCGAACACGACTCGATACCCACCTATAGTATACCTTAAATCGAATTGTTTGTGGAATTGTCAACTTACATATTGCAAGTTATTAATTGAAGTTTTGAACATGAACCTGTATCTTATGTAAGAAGTTGCAGTTTTAACTCGTAACTGATCTAGAACATGCATTATCTCTTGTTTTCGCCGAAGGCCACAAAAGGTTGAAAAACGTCTTTATCAACTCTTGAAATGTATGTAAACAGAATGTGGACAAAGATCAAGTGATTACCAGATGAAATGAAAGTACACAAGACATAACATGTTACATAATACAAACAATGTTTGCAGTTCCCATTGTATATAGAATTTCCTTGCAAGATAATGTACATAAAATATGACATTTTTTATGATTACATTGCAAGAGCATATGCAAACACGATGAAAGAACCGCAGTAACTATTTTTTTATATTTCTTTGTGCGTTCAGGAGGTGTTTGGTTGTGCTGTTCAGATGTAATAATGGGATAGTTGTAACTCAAAATCGGTTCTTATCAGAATCATGTTAAACCAATTATACAACCAGATTATTTTACCAATACTGGACGTTTAAGCAGTTATAAGAAACGTCTATCAATCCAAACACGAAAAACGACCTATTTCAACCTCATATGATCAGTATACCTCCACATAGTTCTCTTTAAAACTTGCGTACATCCAAACACACCCTTAGAAGACGTTGAATAGTTCATTTGTGACAAGAAGAAACCACACATACAATGTAATACATAAAATGTTTTAACTCTATCAATCGAATACAAATTACAATGTGTTTGAGAAGCTTAGGACTCTACGAAATGTACACTTGGTTTATTCCGTATCCTAGTTTCCTTTTTTGGACCACATTGCCTGTTTATAGCTGTCTTTCCTAGGAAACATCTCTTTTGTTGTTCTTTTATTAACCCCTCTAAACGTTTGTCTTTTGGTTTTGTGCAATCCCTGAAACGGGTTAGCTCCAAGGCGAAAATTAAAACATATTGTCAGAAACTATGGGTATGAATCGCTCTGATGGCTCGGGGAAAGAACGGTTGAAATGGACTCAAGAACTTCATGATCTGTTTGAGAAGGCAGTTAATCAACTTGGAGGCCCGGATAGTAAGTATTCAGATTTGTAAACCTCCGTCTTCAAATGCAAACCTAGATCACTAATTCAGTTTACCTATTCGTCGTTAAGTGATGTGATCGATTTCATGGTTAGTTCTTAGCGTACGCTGGTAAGTCTTGTGATGATATTGCTTCATTATATGATTTTTTTTGTAGGGGCAACTCCAAAGGGTATATTGAAGACAATGGGAATAACAGGCCTCACAATTTATCATGTCAAAAGCCATTTACAGGTAGGATATATTAATATCCTTAAAGACGGTGATCAGCTGAATAAGAAGCAGAATAAATTAACGAAGGTTACTCGTGTTTGTTTGTTTTGCAGAAATATAGGATGTCAAAATTTATCCCCGAGTCAACTAAAGGTATAGTACAGTAAGTTATAAGAAATACATCAAGCTGAACCAACTGAGCTACACCGAATTTACAAATTTCTCAGTGTGATTGTATGCTATGCAGGAGAGAAAGTTGAAAAGAAAAGTATATCAGAAATGTTTCCAAACTTCAGCAAAACATCGTGAGTCCTCGGTTGCTCTATTAAGCATGTATTATTTATCACTAATAAGCATGCCTTATTTTGTGTATTTAGGGGTATTCAGCTAAATGAAGCATTGCATATGCAAATGGAAGTCGAAAGACGCTTGAACGATCAACTCGAGGTATAGTTTAGTGGTTGTCCAAGCATACCAGTTAAAGTTTAAAATTACTGTAGTCCTATGAATAACCTAATCCATTTTTCTTGTTCTATAAAAGGTTCAAAAGAATTTGAAGCTGAAAATCGAAGCACAATCAAGGTTTCTAGAGAGGATTGCACTGGACTACAAAACTCGACCAATGATTGCAAAATCCAACAAACCAATCTCTCTTCCATCACTACCTTCCCTATGCGAAGAATCTGAGTCCATCATAAAGGATTATTTTGATTCTGATTCTGAAGTCGAAACAAGCCATATGACATATAGCCAAGAGCCCCGACCTGCCAAGAGGGCTAGAGTTGTGCTCATCGATGATATTGAATCTCCAGAAATGTTTAATCTCAACTCCAAAAATTACACTCAAAGCATACTGCTTCCAAAAGGCGGGAACACCTTTGATTCCCAAGACAGTATATTTCCGTGGAGTATAGCTTATTGCCACTCGCCCCTAATTCCAGCTTCGCATAATTCATTTGGATAGTATCGCTTTTCCGATATGAAGATATTGACTGACAAGTTTTGTGCACGTTGGGTTGTATTATACTTCAAATAAAAGATCTGTTCATCTTAATAATTTGTGCAATCAAAGACGATGAAGATTACTTCACATCTGTTTTCTGTAACATATATACACTATTTCTAATAACCCGTGCTTGTGTTTCATTGTCTCATGTACTCGGTTTTAATCCTTGCAGCTTTAGTTGTCTTTTGTTAATGTGAAGGTACATAAGTGATTTAATGTGATTAAAATTGAAAACATAGAAATCTAAAATGACAGGCCCGATTTCAGGATAAGAACAATTTAAATATGGATGTAGCATTTCAAAAGCAAAACGCCTAACGCCTGTAAGTTTGAATGTGTGAAAAGTGAAAAACTTAGGTCTTAGTAATCGTAATTGATTTTTTATCTGACCTGTTGTTGGTATGGTTAACCTTAGAAGCTTGTTTCTGTTGTTTTGGCTTAGCCGGTCTAGCTTTAGCTGGAAAGTTAACTATCGGCTTGTCATCACGGATCCTTATAGCCGCGGCATCATAAGCTCTAGCAGCTTCTTCCTCTGTGTCAAAAGTTCCAAGCCAAACACGAACCCCTTTCCGCGGATCACGAATCGCAGCAGCCCATTTGCCCCATTTCCTTTTCCTAGAAGAACCGGATCTGTCATCATGTTGCTCATCAGATTTCACAGATTTTGACCCCACTTCCTTCATCATATTATCGTCATTTCCACTTAACCTTGCAGCCAAGATTGCAGCACCAGACGCAACAGCCTCATCACCATTCAAACTCTTGCAAAGGGTCTTCCCATCAAAAAAATGGGCCACCATTTGCTGTACTTTTGGAATCCTACTCGAACCCCCGACAACAACCACCTCATCCACATCCGTCTTCTTCATTGCGCCATCACACAAACATTTTTCAACAAGTTGGATGCATTTGTCAAAGTAGGTTGAATTTAGTTCCTCAAATTTGGCTCTGCTGATTTTGATACAAAAGTCGACACCCTCATAGAAGCAGTCAATATCAATTGGTGCTAAACTAGCTGTCGACAAACCCCTCTTTGCTTTCTCACAAGCAACTTTTAAGCTCGACATTGATCTTCGATTTCCTCTTATGTCCTTCCTGTGTTTTTTCTTGAATTCTGTTATGCAATAATCAACAAGTGTCATATCAAAATCCTCGCCACCTAAATGAGTGTCACCCCCAACAGCTTTGACTTCAATAGCACCTGTTTTACTGATTGTCAAAAGAGACACATCAAAGGTTCCGCCACCCAAATCAAAGACCAAAACATTCATATCCTTATTCCGTTGTTTCTCATCCATGATGTCCACACCGTATGCAATTGCAACGGCTGTAGGCTCATTTAACAAACGCAACACATTGAGGCCCGCAATGATTCCTGCTTCCTTTGTTGCCTCTCGTTGTTCATTATTAAAATAAGCAGGAACAGTGATCACAGCATCTGTTACCTCTCTTCCAGTGAACTCTTTAGCAGCCTCTTTCATCTTCTTGAGAACCATGGCTGATAATTCTTCAGGTGGAAATTTCTTTTCTTCGCCCTTGAACTTAACTACGACACTTGGCTTTTCTAAATCCCCCTTAATGACTTTAAACGGCCACGACTTCATGTCCTTCTGGACGTGAGGATCACCGAATCTGCTTCCAATCAAATGCTTAGCATCTGAATTAAAATAAAAAAACTATGGTTAGCAAAATATATATATCAACCGCCTTTCACTAATTACAAAGAAAACCTTGAAAGAGTTGAGAAATCTTTTAACCGGAAAAATATTTACCAAACACTGTGTTAGCAGGGTTCCTAGCTATCTGATTTTTTGCATTCTCGCCGACTAATAACTCTGAATCATTGAAAGCCACATATGATGGGGTGATCCTGCTTCCCTGTTCATTAGGAATGATCTCTGCCCGCTTTTTGTTTGGAAACCAAATAGCAGCACATGAGTATGTTGTTCCAAGATCAATACCAATAGCCATTCCTTTAACCGTTTGAGACATCTTTTTTATTACCTGAAGTGAAACTAACGATGTACTGTTGTTGAGTCGCAAAAATCAAAACAAGAAACAAATATGCTAACGTTGTAGTCTTAATATGTATAAGATTCCTTCAAAGCTAGTAGATGGAAATATAGTCATAAGTGTTACTATGCCATTGAATTTCAAAACAGGAACATATATCCGTGGCATTTAATTAGCTAGTATGATAAAAGTTACCATTGGCAAGTATCGAAAATTTAAGTCAAAACTCACAGTTGAAAATATAGTTGCAAATATCATGACATCTCAGATCATCAACTTATGACGTCGACCAACCATAAAGAAAAATTGAGTAGTTAAATCAATCTCGATTGGTGACTTACGATTAGTGAAGAATAAATTCTTGTTAGTAGAAATATATATTTTGGTGAGCATTACCAGTTATCAGCGTTTTGCAAGATATCCATGAATTTCCACTTTAACCGACCCGACCCGACCCGATGCCATGTGGCACCACTCAGGTGGTGACACGTGGCACCCGACCCGACCCCGTTGACCCATTGACCGACAAGGACGATTTATGTAAATAACTTAACTGACGTTAAGGACTGTCGTTGCAATTTGGTCCTAACCACAAGGACGATTTATGTAAATAACTCTAACAGAAAACCTTAATCACCCCGTTAGTACACAACATAGCAAGGATTAGCAAGTTCAGACCATTACTTAGTAAAATTAAAAGTTTGATACACAACTCAGTAAATCGTGGAAAGTTGGATACATTTAAAACTCATTATCCCTTTAAAATGAGTATTTTCTATTTTCCATTCTCTATGATATGAATAAGTTAGTAGTTTTAACGAGTCTTTATTTAAGTAGTTGTTACGCATCCACTATGATGGGTTTATGAAAAAGTCTAAGAAAAATGAAAAGGTTTATGTTTATTTCAACCAATGTAGTGGACATTCATTTCATATCTATGTGGCATGAAGAGGTCCTAATTCTTGAACCTTTTCATGAATTCAATACATTTAATGCATTTGTTAAAAAAGACATTTTATGAAGTTGCAAATGTTTATACTATAGTGAATGTAGGTTTATAAAATCAAATGTTTCAAAATTTATTGATGTATTAATGTATAAACCATTGTAAAAGGTTTATTATAGTGGATGCTCTTAGCTTTTGAATGTTTCAAAGGCAGTTATGATTTAGTTGCCGAAGTGTAGGGATAGTCCATTGAGCACTAACCTATTTATTTATTTTCCATACAGGTTTGGTTTAGGGTGAAAGTTTATATTCATATTCCTAATCTTGGTACGTCATGGACAAGTTTTGTTGTAAATGTGAAGATAATAGATAATAGACGATTGGCTATTGTGGCAAAAGTCTTGTTTGAAGCAACGATATACTATATATGGCCAGAACGGAACAATAGACTTTTCAAAAAAAGGTCTCAACAGGTGGATAGAGTTATGAAATTATATACGCGACTACAAGGCTGCAATTGATGGCTTTGAATTTCAAGGACTCGGCGTATGTGACTCGAATGAAGAATGAGTAGTGTTTTTGGTTATGGTTTTGTAATCTGGTCGTTTTGTTAGTTTTTTCACCTATCAGTTAAGGTGATCAATAGATAGGTTAATGGCAATTGAACGCTCAATGTATCCAATTTACTATTATTCTTAATAAATTAACCGGGTAACCCTTTACCCAAAAAAAACTCTAGCAAGACGCCAGATGAAAAGTGCTTACAACCTGATTATGCAAGCTAATTTCAGATGTACTAGGTGGTCTTGTGATCCTAGCCTCTTGCTAGGTGTTTGTGGTTCTTTATTAATCTATGAAAAAATTACACGGATGGTCCTTGTGGTTTAACGTAATTACAAGTTTGGGAGCTATTCCATTTTATTTACGCCAGACATACCTATTTTGGGAAACGTTTAACGCGTTTGGTCCCTAAGTTGGATGGGCGTTATCTTTCTCCGTTAAGTGTTTGCATCGTTAGTCCCTCCGTTAGTTTTGTTTGCATCATTAGTCCTATTTTTTGCATCGTTATCTTTCTCCGTTATAACACAACTTAGTAAATGGTCCATTTACTTAGTTGTGTTATAACGGAGAAAGATAACAATGCAAAAAATAGGACTAACGATGCAAACAAAACTAATAGAGGGACTAACGATGCAAACATTTAACGGAGAAAGATAACGCCCATCCAACTTAGGGACCAAACGCGTTAAACGTTTCCCAAAATAGGTATGTCTGGCGTAAATAAAATGGAATAGCTCCCAAACTTGTAATTACGTTAAACCAAAAGGACCATCCGTGTAATTTTTTCTTAATCTATATACTCAAAAAAGTTCTAAAAAACATCATATCTACAACCCAATCAGTCCAAAAAGGAACCAATTTTTTAAACCTATGAAAAAAAAAATAAAAAAAATAAATAAATAATATATATATATATATATATATATATATATATATATATATATATATATATATATATATATATATATATACTGTAATTTCTTCCCCGAGCTTATGTTTAGAGATTTTATGACATTTTCTTCAATATAAAACAGTAGTAGATTGCTTCTTTAGTTTTTTCATATTCTTGTTGTATGTACTACTGTTTTTGCATCGTTATCTTTCTCCGTTATAACACAACTTAGTAAATGGTCCATTTATAAAAAAAAAATAGTTTTCATATAATATTTTTTTTCTTCTAAATATCTTTAAAATTTATACACGTTTTCACACATTTTTATACACACATTTTTTATACACACGTTTTATATACATATTTTTATACATGTTTTATACACATGTTTTTATACACATTTTTATATACACATAGTTTTATACACATATTTTTTATACACATGCTTTTATACACACGTTTTTATACACACATTTATACGCATATTTTTATACACACATTTATACATATATTTTTATACACTTTTTTATACAAACATTTTTATACTCGTGTATAAAAATGTGTGAATAAAAACGTGTATAAAAATGTGCGTATAAATGTTTGTATCAAAACGTGTGTGTAAATACGTGTATAAAAATATGTGTATAAAACTTGTATAAAAATATGAGTATAAAAACGTGTACATAATGTGTGTATAAATGTGTGTATTAAAACGTGTATATAAAAACGTGTATATAAAAACGTGTGTATTAAAAGATGTGTCTAAAAATATGTGTATACAAACGTGTATAAAAAATTTGTGTATAAAAATATGTGTATAAAAACTTGTATATAAAAATGTGTGTAAAAAAATGTGTATAAAAATGTGTGCATAAAAATGTGTATAAAAACGTGCATATAAAAAACGTGTAATAAAATGTGTGTATAAAAATGAGCATATGAAAACGTGTATAAAAATGTGTATAAAATGTTGTATAAATTTTAAAGATAATTAGAAAGTAAAAAAAATTATAAGAAAACCGATTTTTTTTATAATTTAAATAAATAAATAAATAACAAATTTTTTGTTAAGTATAAACGGTCGTTAGTATAAAGGACTAATGGTGCAAATGTTTGTTGCAAATGGTCGTTAAAGGACTAACGGTGCAAATGTTAGTATAAAAGACTATCGGAAAAAAACTAACGAAAGTTAATCTCAGAGACCAAAACCGTAATGGGTCATAACCACAGGGACTGGATCTGTTAAAAAAATTTAGAGACTAAACCTGTAAAATCCGACAGACTACAGGGACCATTTATGAAATTAACTCTTAAAGAAAATGATTCGTATTCGTATACGTATCTATTCCATAACAAATCAAACTTTGACTTAACTAATTACAGAAGCCACCCTTCTATCTTTTAAATATTTCATCTTGCACCATTTCACAAGGACTACATCATAATTATTGCTGTGGTAATATTTTTTTTAGTTAATGGTAAATCAGGAAAAAAAAAAAAAAAAAACTAGCAAGACGATAGAGAGGTCTACTTATTGTGTTACAATGCAGGTATTTACTTTAGCTTTTCTGAATGAATTTTAGCTAATTTTTACCTTTTTTTCTTAAGTTTTCTACATTTGACATTATAAAAAATCTAGCCAAGTTTAAAAAGTCTCGTAACTTCAAGTCCTCCTAGGAAACTGAAAAGACAAAACTGGTTTAATTTATAAAGTAAGGCACATCAAACATAAGTTAATCCTTAAATCACTCTTTTTTTTTGTGGCTTGAACTCCTACATTTTAGTATGACGGCGACGACCATAGGAATTGACCTTGGAACTACGTACTCATGTGTTGCTGTATGGAGAAACAACCGTGTGGAAATCATACCTAATGAACAAGGAAACCGAACTACACCATCATGTGTTGCTTTCAATGGAACCGAACGGCTTATCGGTGATGCTGCCAAGAATCAGATCACTGTTAATCCTATTAATACCGTCTTCGGTTAGTTCATCATTATTATATTAACAACTTGTGATGTACACGTTTCTTATTGTTTACAACATGTTTTGTTCATGCTGCATGTATTGTATTCTTGTTGTTGAGAAGCTTTAATTTCTGAATATATAATACGTATAACACTAACAACTTTTCTTAATGCTTATATGACATTAGTTATAAACCAAGTATGTATTGCTTAACTTCATTGTAGTTAGGGTTTATGGTTTTGAATATTCATGGCTATAAGATCGACCTCATTGCTTCCTGCTTGTGTAGACGCGCGTAGTTGTGTGATTGTTTTTCCTCTAGAATTTATTTTATTTATTTATTTTCTAGTAAACATAAGATCCAATTTTACTTTTGTTTTGACTTTTGATAATAAAGTAAAGTAAAGTAAAGTAACTCCCAATACCGTCTTCCACGGGTTATGGGTCCCAATACCGTCTTCCACGGTGTATGGGGAGGTTGAGACGTAGACAGTCTTACCCCTACCTAAGGTAGAGAGGCTGCTTTTCAGTTCTACTAAAGGTAGAAAATGACCTCCGGCCTTGCAAGAGGTGACTTTTGATAATGAATATCCCAAATATTAGATTAAGTTCTTTTACTATGTATCTAGCTAGTTTCATCTAAAGATATTTCGGCCAAAACATGTCAAGAGTACAAAAAGCTTGTGCTAATAGCTGTTCATGTGCTCCTAAAACTTGCAAGAGCTTAGTTTTAGAACATTATTTTTTATCTCGGTGTTTAATGTGTAGGTCTAGGATGAAGGTATGAGAATGAAACTGATGGTGGTTGTTTTTTATAAGGGGATAAATATGAGAAAGCTCATGAAAACAAAGGTTTACTAAAACTCAATGTGACTAGTTTCTTTAGAAAGTATAAATTATTCAAATAAATGGGCGTCCATATAGATAATAACTAAAACAAAAAAGCTGGATATTTATTTAACTGTATGAACGAATACATAGTGACATACATATGTCTAGTTCGTTAATCTATATGTGTGAATGTTCGATAATTTGTTTCATAAACTTTGTTTATGTTCATTATTGCTCAAATTATATAGATAAAAGAATACAATAGCTAAATAAGTGTAAACATAACATTACTCTTGAATATATATTTGACAATCGGTGCTTGTTTATAACTAAAATCCAAGAATTTAGCATGAATATATATGCTAGTTTTAGAAGACTTTTTATTATCAATGCAGACCTAGTTATAGAATTTCTCCTACTTACGGTATTAATTAGTATGTAATCCGTCATGTTTTTTGGTTGGATTTGGTATAATTGTGTGTGGTTGCTTGTAACCTTTTATTTTTACAGATGCTAAACGGTTTATAGGAAGGCGGTTCAGTGATGACGTGGTGAAAGCTGACAAGGCTTTGTACCCTTTCAAGATTGTGGGAGGGCTGCATGACAAGCCAATGATCGTTGTTAAATATAAAGAACAAGAGAAGTGTTTCTCAGCAGAAGAAATTTCAGCAATGGTTTTATCCAAAATGAAGGAGATATCCGAGGCGTATCTAGGCAAAGTTGTTGAAAATGCGGTGATAACGGTCCCAGCTTATTTTAATGATTCTCAGCGTCAAGCAACAAAGGATGCCGGTACTATAGCTGGTTTGAATGTAATGCGCATGATAAATGAACCTACAGCAGCTGCAATCGCCTATGGTTTAGAGAACAAGGCTAATTTACCCGGTGACCAGATCAATGCTCTTATCTTTGATTTAGGTGGAGGTACATTTGATGTCTCTCTAGCAAATATTTATGATGGTACATTTGAAGTTAAAGGAACAGATGGAGACAGTCGTTTGGGTGGTGAAGATTTTGATAACACAATGTTAACTTATTTTGTTAAAGAGTTTAGAAGGAAACAGAAGAAGGATATAAGTGAAAACCCTAAGGCTCTAGGGCGGTTGAGGGTTGCTTGTGAGAGAGCAAAGAGGATTCTCTCTTCAGTCACTCAAACTTCAATTGATATTGATTGTTTGCATGAAGGTGTAGATTTTTCAAGCTCTATTACTCGAGCAAAATTTGAGGAATTAAATTCAGTTTATTTTGAAAAGTGCATTACAACTGTTGAAAAGTGTTTAAATGATGCGAACATGGACAAAAACCTTGTTAACGAGGTCATTCTTGTGGGTGGTTCCACTAGAATTCCTAAGGTTCAACAAATGTTGCAGGATTTCTTTGATGGAAAGGAGCTATGCAAGAGCATTAATGCAGACGAGGCTGTTGCCTTTGGTGCTGCAATTCTTGGAGCTAACTTGAGTGGTGTATCTGATGATAATGTGCGCGGTTTACAGCTGTTGGATGTTACTCCTCTCTCTCTTGGTATCGAAACAAAGGGTCAAATCATGTCTGTTTTGATCCCAAGGAACACTCCAATACCTATGAAAATTGAGAAGGTATATTCCACGTCAGTAGACAACCAATCTAGTGTTTTAATCCAAGTGTACCAAGGTGAGAGAGCTAGCACTACAGAAAATCATTGGCTGGGTGAGTTTGAGCTTTGTGACATACCCGAAGCTCCTAGGAACGTACCTCATATCAAAATTTGCTTTGACATTGATGCCAATGGTATCTTGAGTGTTTCAGCTGAAGAAACCACAAGTGGTCAGATTAAAAAGATTACGATCATAAATGATAATGGAAGGTTGTCAAGTGAGGAGATTGAAAAGATGGTGAAAGATGCTGAGATATTTCGTGCTGAAGATCAAGCACATAGGAAGAAGGTAGACGCCTGCAATGATTTGGAGAACTATGCATACAGTATGAAAAATAGAATTAGGGATCCATCAGTTGTTTCCAAGCTGCGGCGTGATGACTTGAAGAAAATGGAGACTGCAATCGATGAGGCTATGTATTTGATTGATCCCATTAATCTTCCTGAACACGTTGTGCTCATGGAGATGAAAGAGGCTTTGGAAATGCTATGCAAACCCTTCATTGCTCGATTAAAAGCGTAGTGCATGTCAATGCTATCATTTTATCTAGATTATGTGTGATGGTCTTTAGGCAGGTGATATACTGCTCCTCATGTTTTTTTTTAAAGCTATTATTGACGTTTTAGAACCGAAAATTGTGTTTCTATAATTCGTGTGTTTGGACTACATTGATTTATACTGTTTATCTAAGAATTTGGCATAGCGAGACTTGTATCTATTAATGTTTTGATATAGCATACAATTTTGCTCACTTATTTGTGTCTATAGCAGGTGTAGTAAAGATATTATATCATCTATCAAAATTCTTTTCTATGTATTTTAGAAAAATCTTTGAATGTACGGAATTAATCCTATGATGTTTACCAAAGGGCTTTGGATTAGTTGGTTGTTTGGTATCCACCTTTGAAAAAACCATGGGCTCACTAAAGAGATTTTGTAGATAAAAGGTCATGGCTCGTGCTCACTTCAGTTGGTGTCTCACTGGTCAGGAGAGTTATCAAAGCTATTTCTTTTGGAGTGAATAACGACTGATGCCAAAAATCACACGGAGTCAGGGTGTTCCAGTTAATTCACACATTTTTGTGGATTTGTGGAATCCTATGATGTTGATATTCTTAGACCCAACCCACCTGATTTAGTTTCAACTTCGTCACCTGCTTAAACATGTGAGTATATTATATATAGCGATAATTATCTGTAAATGTAGTTAACTAGTAACTTTTTCGAGTACTTTGCATTTTTTTTTTTTTTTTTTTTTTTGGCTTTTATGTAATCATACATTTGAATTTAAGGATATAATTGGTCTCAAAAAGACACATAATAAAAGGAATTCCAAAATTATGGTATTATAACTCAAAAAATTGACATGTATATATTGAAAATAAGTTTTGCCTAGGACAAACATGTATTAAACTCTATACTACTCCCCCCGTTCTAAAATTATTGTCCACCCACAAAAACACAAAGTTTAAAATTAAAAAAACATTATCATTACAGCTTTCTCTCTCCTACTTTTTGCACAATGACAGTTTTACCTTTAACTAATTAATTTATACTCCTCCGTCTAAAAATTATTGTCATGAGAGAGAAATTACAAAGTTTAATAAAAATGAGACCACTATAAATCTCAACCACCCAAAGAGAATATTCCCATAATATATTACTCCGGAGGGAGTATTTAGTTTTTACTTTTAAAAAAATGGACAATTATTTTGAGACATCTCAAAAAGGAAATGTGAACTGTAATTTTGAGACGGAGGGGGTAACTTCTTTAAAGTTTGTAATAATAAAGTCAAGTTAGGGTAATATGGTAAACTTGATTTATATTCCCTATAGCATCTCAAAAATGAAACGTGGACAATAAATATGGGACGGAAGGAGTAGTTATAATGCATATCACTATTTCTTAAATTTATAATTCTAAAATTTGAGTTATATGCAAATGCTATAATACCATTGACTAAAAATGGTAACAACATTCCCACTAAATTAATATTTTAAATAGTGTTTAATCCTCAAACACTTTATCATTTTTTCGTTTATAACCGATAAACAATTTTCTCGCAATGACTACAAAATTGAACCCGTAAGTGTTGCATCAACAGTTACACCAGAACCACAAGTTCGCAAGTATAATTATTTGTCACTATACACCGTCGCTTTGTGCGGGTATTCGTTTAGTTAAAAAGTATATTTAATATATATTAATCGAATTTATAATTTACTTTAAATATATTTAAATAAATGATAAAAGAATTTTCTTATATTTATAAATTAAATTGTACATGTGCGATAGTTGTGGCATAAACTTAAACTATAGCAAAACCAAATAAAAGACGAAAAGAAGATCGACTGTAGAAGAAAACATTACATACGTAATTAGGTCAAAGTTTTTCCTGGGGCGCCCAAAAGCAAACTAAGTTTAATACCATCGTTCTGAGCAAAAATTAAAAGGTAAAAAATTGATGTTTATTTACCTTACGTTACATGTTTACTTGCTGTGATTTGAACATAAACGTGGTTTATAGATATAATTGTAGTAATAGTTATATAATAAAAATAATTGTTATGCCTAATACTTGCATGTCTTGGCATGTTGTGATTAGTTGATTTGAAAAACTGAGTTGCGAGATTTTGGAAAAAGAAAAGATATAATGAATGTGTCAGATGATTGGTGAACGAACAAAGCATGTATTTAGACATATATTTTAGGTCTATATCAGTCCCGTAACATAATATTGCTAAATAGTCAATATTTGAGTCGATTGAGATAGGGTCGGTTCTAGAGAAAAAACCCATTTGCGATGGTTTAGGATTATAACTTGTAAATGATGTTTAAAAATGAGTGATTTGATGTTTGAATATTGCTTCATGTGTTTTATATGGTGTTTAAATACCATGGTTTCTGATTTTTTGACCGTTTAATCTATTGGTTTTAACTCATCACCATATATACTCAAACCGGGTAAAATCCTCTATTTTTATGAGTTCAAATGATAAAAAAATTGTGGGTGAGATGAAAATTTTGTATCGTAAGATCATGAGCATTTAATTTAGGGCAAATGCTAAAATAATACATTGAACTTGCCATTTTTTGCCATTGTATGGTCCCACCTTTTCCGTTAGTAAATGTATGACTAAACTATTTTCCGTTAGTAAATGTATGACTAAACTTATGAAATCGGGTCATTGTGGGTATAAATGTCACATTGTTAGTCCCTCATACTAACGGCCGTTAGTAAATAACTTACAATTCCGTTTTCGTCCGTTTTCTTACGTTTTCGTCTGTTTTGACACGTTTTCGTCTGATTTTTTACGTTTTCATCTGTTTTGACACGTTTTCGTCTGATTTTTTACGTTTTCGTCTGTTTTGACACGTTTTCGTCCAGTTTTTTACGTTTTCGTCTGTTTTGACACGTTTTCGTCTGATTTTTTATGTTTTCGTCTGTTTTGACACGTTTTCCTTTGTTTTTTACGTTTTCGTCTGTTTTGACACGTTTTCGTCTGATTTTTTACGTTTTCATCTGTTTTGACACGTTTTCATCTGATGTTTTATGTTTTCGTCTGTTTTTGTCTGTTTTCACACGTTTTTTAAGTTTTCGTCCGTTTTCTTACGTTTTCGTCTGTTTTCGTCCGTTTTCTTACGTTTTCGTCTGTTTTGACACATTTTCGTCTGATTTTTTACGTTTTCATCTGTTTTGACATGTTTTCGTCTGTTTTGACACGTTTTCCTTCGTTTTTTAAGTTTTCATACGTTTTCTTATGTTTTCGTCTGTTTTCACACGTTTTCGTCCGTTTTCTTACGTTTTCGTCTGTTTTCACACGTTTTCGTCTGATTTTTAACGTTTTCGTCTGTTTTGACACTTCAAAAAACAGACAAAAACGTAAGAAAACGGACGAAAACTGGAAAACAACGAAAACGTAAAGAAATGAACGAAAACTAAAAAACAAGGAAACGTGTCAAAACAGACGAAAACGTAAAAAAATCAGACGAAAACTGTAAAACAGACAAAACGAAGAAAACGTGTCAAAAAAAACAGACGAAAACGTAAGAAAACGGACGAAAACTTAAAAAAACAAAGGAAAACTTGTCAAAACAGACGAAAACGTAAAAAACATGACAAAACGTGTAAAACAGACGAAAACGTAAAAAAACAGAACGAAAACTTGTGAAAAACAGACGAAAACGAAAAAACACATCTTGAAAACGTGTCAAAACAGACGAAAACGTAAAACATCAGACGAAAACTTGTGAAAACAGACGAAACGTAAAAAACATCTTGAAAACGTGTCAAAACAGACGAAAACGTAAAAAACTGAACGAAGACGTGTCAAAACAGACGAAAACGTAAAAAACATTTTGAAAACGTGTCAAAACAGACGAAAACGTAAAAAACTGGACGAAAACGTGTCAAAACAGATGAAAACGTAAAAAATCAGACGAAAACGTGTCAAAACAGACGAAAACGTAAGAAAACGGACGAAAACGTAAGAAAACGGAATTGTAAGTTATTTACTAACGGCCGTTAGTATGAAGGACTAACAATGTGACATTTATACCCACAATGACCCGATTTCATAAGTTTAGTCATACATTTACTAACGGAAAAGAGTTTAGTCATACATTTACTAACGGAAAAGGTGGGACCATACAATGGCAAAAAATGGCAAGTTCAATGTATTATTTTAGCATTTGCCCTTTAATTTATTACTCTTTAATAAGGTTATCATCAAGGACATCCCCGCTTTGGCTAAATTGGGTATTGTTGTTGTGTTGTATCGATATTTTATTGGATATTAGCTAATAATTGTCATGGTAAATTAATCAGCATACTTGATGCTATAATTTCTGACAATTTTGTGCAGCAATCACTATGAATCACATGAGTATTAATGTTGCTATTTTATGAAGTTAAAAATAATTAAGAAATGTAAGACTTCAAATAAGTGTAACAATATTTGTCTTAAAAATATACTACGTATGTGATAGATCTTATTTCAAATAAAGGTACAAATTCTTATTAAAAAAAAAAAAAAAAAAAAAAAAAAAAAAAAAAAAAAAAAACTATTTGGAACAATTTATGAATTCAAAATAAATGATATGATAAATATTATTTCTTAATTTATATTTATCCAACTAGAAAAAACAAGCTTATCAATTTGGATAAGATACAATTTATCAATATCGTATATTCTTCAAAAATATAAGTCAACACCCCTAACCAATGTTATAATAGACAATTTTTTAGAGAAACATATATTGATCAAGGATCGAGATGATCAAGTTTGGAGCACACATTAATATTAAAGTACAGGTAAACAATGAATGATGTAGGTTATTCTATATACTTGAATTGTTATTGTTAAAGTGATGATAGTTACTCATGCATGCATGTCAATGTTTTATATGATTATGGTCAAAGTTTGAGTGTTTGACTTTTGAGCATTAAAAAGCTTTGACTTTATTTGGCTATGAAGACTGGTGGGGTCCAGGAGAACATTCTCTTGTATGGTTGATTTTGAACTTTCAAAATTTAGTATAATTGCCGGAGGTCTCGTTGGAAGCAGTCTCTCTACTCTCGGGTTTATCTCGGGGTAGGGGTAGGATCTGTCTACATTCTACCTCCCCATACCCTGCCCCGGCGGGATTGAGTTTGTTGTTGTTGTTGTGGTTGTAAAATTTAGTATCATTGGTTTTGACCATATGAAGCACTATTACATGTTTTTTATTTATAGAAGAAGTGTTTATGCTTTTATTTATGATAGTAAGAAAAAAGTAGAGTGAATTACCCCAAGTTTGGTTAACAAGTAGAGTACTTTTACCAAAATTCTAACAATGTTTGAATTTCGAAACGTACACTTGCATTGTCGGGATCACTCCTTGTGAGGAATACACCCTTTCTTTACCTAGTTTGACTCTGCTTGGGATATATCCATACTTGGCATGTCTAGGCAGTTTAAGGTCTAACGGTATATATATTTACATAAGAAGTAAATTCAGTCAAAATGTTCAATATGGGTCATGGAAGCATGATTTTGGATTCAAGTGATGATATAACCCTGTCATTTTAGTAAAGTGGGTCATATATATTTATGAACGACTCTAAACATACGTTAGGAAATTTAAATGAGGAAATTCATGGATTTAAGTCTACGTAGTGACGAAATTATATTGTACATTAGCAACTTAATTGACCTATTAATTCGACGACTGGATTTCTTTTTATGATCTATACAAGAAGTAGTTAAGTGATTCTTAAACTACATGTAGGAAACTATGGAACAAAAAAGAGTTTAACGCTAAAGCCAAGGCAGATGAGTTCCCAGTGTATATTTGTAAAGAAGTAAATGAGTTTATGAAATGATATTTATTCAACATGATAATGCAAGAATTCTATTATGAGTTTCTGTGTCCTGCCATTTGTAACTTTGTCTGTCATCAATTCGACGGATTTGATTTGTTGTATACTTCAGTGAGATACTTATATACGAGTATACCTCATTAAAATCTTCAATTGCACAGAAAAATAGTTATCGATCATCCACTTTGAAGGAATCTCCCTTATTCTAGGCTAGAACACAATCATATGGATATGCGTTAAAATTTGCCTTAACTATTGCTCTATATTTTGTTTCATTCCAGGTTAAAGAATGTCTAAAAGAGTCAACAGAACTGCTATTGGTATTGATCTTGGAACAACATACTCATGTGCAGCTGTCTGGTTTGACAACAAAAATCGTGTGGAAATTATTCCAAATGAACAAGGAAACAAGATCACCCCTTCTTGTATAGCTTTCAATGATATAGAGTTATTGGTGGGCGAGGGTGCAAAAAATCAGATCGCTAGGAACCCTACTAACACTGTGTTTGGCAAGTCTTTCTAGCAAACTATATCCTAATCTATCTAGGGTTGACTCATTTTGTTCTAACCATAATAGTTCACATTTTCAGATGTCAAACGTTTGATTGGAGGCAGGTTTGCTGATCCTCAAGTGAAGAAGGATATAGACTTGTGGCCTTTCAAGGTAATTAAAGGGCCTGCGAAGGAGCCAGCTTTTGTAGTCGAGTACAAGGGTGAACATAAACACTTTTCTCCAGAAGAATTATCCGCCATGGTTCTCCAGAAGATGAAACAGGCTGCTGAAGATTATATCGGAAGAGAGGTAACAGATGCTGTGATCACTGTTCCAGCTTATTTTAATAACCAACAACGAGAGGCAACAAAGAAAGCTGGGGCCCTTGCAGGCCTTAATGTCTTGCGTCTGTTAAATGAGCCTACAGCTGCTGCAATTGCATATGGTATCGACAATATGGCTGATAAATATTGGCGTAAGAAGAAGAATGTTTTGGTCTTTGATTTAGGTGGAGGAACTTTTGATGTTTCTCTTTTGGAAATCATTAAAGCAAGTGCCATCAATGTCAAAGCAGTTGGGGGAGACACTCATTTAGGTGGTGAAGATTTTGATAAGACGCTCGTCAACTACTGCATAAATGAATTTAAAAGAAAACACGGGGATGTTGACATAAGAGGGAATGCAAGAGCAATGGCGAGGTTAAAAGTTGCTTGTGAGAAAGCAAAAAGGGATTTGTCCTCAACCAGTCTAACTTCAATTGAAATTGACTGCTTGTATAATGGCATTGACTTTTCGACTAAAATCAGCCGAGCCAAATTTGAGGAACTAAACTCAATTTACTTCGAGAAATGTGTTAAACTTGTAGAACAATGTTTGATTGAAGGGAAAATGAAGAAGGAGGATGTGAACGAGGTGGTTGTTGTTGGGGGATCAACTAGAATTCCAAAGGTACGACAAATGGTGGAGGAAATTTTCGAAGGGAAGACAATTTACAAGAGCATGAATGGTGATGAGGCTGTTGCAATTGGTGCTTCAATCTTGGCTGCAAGTTTAAGTGGAACAAATCATAAATCATTGCGGGGTATTGTGTTACGTGATGTCACTCCACACTCGTTGGGAATTGAGATCCAGCAGCCAAACGGTGAAAAAGGTATCATGCATGTACTTATTCCCAGGAACACACCCATACCTGTAATCAAGAAACATATGTTTCGTTCAAAGTTGAACTCAACAAGGGGAGACATCCCGGTGTACCTAGGTGAGAATGTCAAGGTTAAGGAAAACATATTCCTTGACACGTTTGCCCTCACTGGCCTTAAGCTAGGTCGTGATGGACATTCAGACGTTGAGGTTTGCTTCAGTATAGATGTTAACGGGATCCTTCTAGTCACTGCTAGGGAAATATCCACTGGTCAGATAAAATCAATTTCAATTACTCAGATCTGATGCTGTCTCCTAATTCATAGTATAACTTATGTGCGTGGACAGACAGTCAATTTGCATTTGCATTTTGATGGACCAATTTTTAACCAAAATATGTTTCTTCATGTGTTCCTTCGCTCGTGTACATCTTCTCTGATGCTAATGAATTTAGCATATGGTATTGTAGTGTATATGAACCTTTCAAAAAAAATTAGGATCCACTAGCTATCTCATAACTAAGACCTAGCCTTAATAGGCAAAGGTCGAGTGGTATCATTCATTCAACAAATGCCATAGAAGGAACATTAGTTTTAGCGCTAAGCCACCCACCCTATGTCTCATAAACTAATTTGAGATGGATCCTAAACTTTGTACCTGATCAATTCACTAGTTGTTATCTTTTTTTAACATTGTTTTGCAAATGAAGATATCCCTCGAAATATTTTGGCTCAACTCGTGATGAGTCACTGTGAGCTAAAATCAGTCATACAAATGAAGATATCCAATTCGCGCACATAGATTGCATAGATGGTTTATTCAACTAGATAGACTCTTTAGAAGTGGGAATGATGTTGATTTTGGAAGAAAATCATAAATTCTTGGACCAGAGGATCTTTTATAAACATGACTTTATAATATTCGACTTTAATTTTCTGATAATAAGTATTTAAACAAATTCCGTGTACAAAACGATCAAAGATGGAAATAAGATAGGATTGTAGTGAGAACCATATATAAACATGTAATCTTCGTATACATATAACTCGCATGAATTTAAGACTGAACAAGCATAGCTATCGTGGAGATTTTAGAGACTCGACTTGTGATTTTCCGTGAAGACCATTTAACCTGATAAAAGTACGATACTCGTTAAAGGTCATGGGCTCATATAGAGCTGATTCTGTGTCTGTTATTAGCTGCTCGGCAGGTTTAATAGGAATATCTCCTCTGGGGTTGTAGAAGAAGGCCAACGAGACTCGCTCTTCATTTGAGTTAACAATCACACGATGCTCTATGCTCTTGTACTTTGCATTGCTTATCACCTGGAATTACTCATAAGGTAAAAAAAAAAAAAAAATCAGATATAGTGATTCTTCTATTTATATCATTAGAAGACTAACCTGAAGCTGATCAGCAAGGTTGACAACGAAAGCATTAGGGATCGGTTTTACAGTGACCCAAGCATCATCTTTGCGGACTTGTAAGCCAGAAACATGATCATCTGGCAACAAAATTGTAATACCACCTGGATCTGAATGTGGAGATATTCCTAATGTCAAGTCGGGTTGTGGACATTTCGGGTAAAAATTAACACTCAATGTAGCCCCAATTTCCTCCCCGCCAAAAGCATTCTCAAGATAATCCTCGTCTAATCCAAGGTTCAAAGAAAATATCTTCATTAATATGCCACAAAGCTTCAACACTTCTTCATTGTACTCAGCTACCAATTCCCTACGTAAACACGTACATACAGATTAAAAAAAATAAAAGAGACTCTTTTTTCTTTAACGGCGATGTTTTCATGGTATTCAACGTTTTTTAACCGATCAAAAATCATTCTTTGTTCGTTGGTCATTCAATGATCCACAATTCATTAAAGGGCGATCATTGTTTTCTTAGTATAAAGTTTTTGCGACTCGCGACATCTCATCTCGAAGCGACTTTTCCATCCAAAAATGGAAGTTTCTTGTGGTGTTTTCATTAAAAACACATGTTTTGCATGCATGGGAATAAAGTTCTTGATTTTTATTTGTAAAAGACCAAAACCAAATTATGTAGTCGTAGTCATGAATATTTCAACACCATCATCATCAACATTGATGAGGTCTTCAACATCAGAATCTGCTAAATCATGAGGAAGGGCGTCTTCATCATCAATAATATCATCGTCTTCGTCAGGAACATCAATGATATCTAGCGGTGCGTCAACCACCGTTGATTGACCATCTATATGCAAGGTCGCATTATCCAAGTCATTCAAACTAGTAGTGTTAGCATTTATTTTATGCTATTTAGGAAGTGATGGTCATTTGCCGTTTTGAATTAATGTGTCGTGTATAATATGTATTTTGTTTAGTGGGCTTATAGCATTAGTAATGTTTGTAAGTTAATTATATGTGTAGTGTAATTATTAAGCCCACATTAGATCCATTGTAAAAGCCCACCAAGCCCACTTGGTTGGCTGTGTTTCATTTAAACCACACACACTCTTCACAGTTAGTATGCCTCATTCAAGATAAGAAAAGAGTGTGTGTGTGCAAAGGTCCCAAAGTCTCTTGTATTATTTTCTTTCTTTGAAGCTAATAATCATTTGACTTGAAATAACCATATGATCCATACAACTCTATTTCTTATTGTTCTTAAGTGATTGTGAGTGTCATCATCAAGTGCTTGTGTGTATGATAAAGAAGAGATTTGTGGTGTAACAAGTGGTATACATGAGCCAATCTTCAAGGTAGAAGGTTTGTATGTTTGCTTTGTTTCAAAAAAATAAAATAAAAATAACCCACTGTTATTTTTTAACGTGACCAAGTGTTGACTTTTTCTTGGAATCTAATAGCAAAAACATTTACAAAGTTGTGTTTGTAATACTCAGTGAGTATCTCTGTGTTGGTGAAAGAAAAAGTGCAATATTTTTGATGTTCGTACCTTGTTTGATCGAAAAAGTATAAAGGTTGAATCACTTTTGTGTTATTGAATATTTTATGTGAGATATCATAGATATTATTGGTTCAAGTGGTGATAAGTGTCAGGAATATTGCAAGTTGGTGAAAGGTTGTAAGGCATCACGTGGGAAGTGTCTCAAAAGTCAACAAAAGTGGCCAAAAAGTGGAATTTTCTCGCAATTGGCCTTCAGTCTCGCAATTGGCAGCTTCTTGCAATTGGACTGCTTCTATCGGAATTGCTACTGCTCTCAGGAATTGCACTTTATCGCAATTGAACACTTGTCTCGCAATTCCAGTACTTTGTCGCAATTCAGATACTGTCTCGCAATCGATTCTATCGCAATTGCTCTCTTTTATCGAAATTGGGTCTCGCAATTGGCAAACCTCTATCGCAATTCATCGTATCGCAATTGCATGCTGGTCTCGCAATTCATCATTTTATCGCAATTGAGCACTGTTTCGCAATTCAGAGGTTTTCTCGCAATTGTATATCGCAATTCAAGTTGAATCTCGCAATTGGGGCTGTTCTTTCGGAATTGGTCTCGCAATTCATTGTTAGTCTCGCAATTGGAGCCATTTTATCGAAATTGGTCTCGCAATTCACATTTTGGACCCGCAATTGATGCAATTTTCGGAATTGGCGACTTTAGTCCTTGTACTTTCAGCTGCAATAGGATATCTTTCGGATTTGACACTTTTGGCCCTCGCAATTGTGATTAAAAGTCTTCAAAGTTAGATAACTTTTAAGGATTTGATTCGAACGTAATTTCGTCAACTCGAAAGTGAACTCGGTATTTTTACTCTTGTATAAGAGTGTAAAATACTTCGACAAACGGTTATCTAACCTTTTGTATAAAAGTGTTAGATTTTATATAAATTACCGATTTATATAAATTAGATTTATTTCTATCTAAATTGATATTTAGCCATAATTTGTATAAATTTTGGTCAAATTGAAATTTCTATAGAAATTGTCGAGCTTATCCAAATTGTAATTTACATAACTTTTGTCGAAACAGTAAACTTTTGACTTTGTCTTAATTATACTTGAATCAAGTTTCGTAACGTTATTTAATTTGTTACAACATCAACGATCAACAACAACAAACCAAAGCATTACATCAACAACCAAGTTCAAGTTCAACCTTCAACGAAAACAACTTCTATTTTGTTGAAACGATCCTCAATCCACTTTATCATACAATATTGTAAAGATGACTACACAACAAGACATTCATGCCGCAGGTTCAGAAAACCGACCTCCAATGTTAGAAAAAGGTGGTTATCTTCCATGGACTAGTCGTATGAAAAGATACATGAAAACCAAGCCTCTAGGACAAGGTAAACTCCTGATCAAATCCATAGAGGAAGGTCCATTCGTACCTCGCCAGATTCAAGTTACAGCTGGGAATCCTAATGCATCACCTCCAATTAAAGCAACCTTTCGAACTCAAACGGAAGAGGAATACACATTGGCAGATCAGAAGCAAATTGAAGCAGACGACATGGCAATGCATTTAATCCAACTGGGTTTACCACAAGAAATATTCTGTGCTGTAGACAGTTGTGAAACTGCTTATGCAATGTGGGAACGCGTCAGAAGACTCTGTTATGGTACAAACATTGGTAAACAAGACGTGGAAAACAAGCTTCTGACTGAATGGGAGAAGTTCACATCCACTCCAGCTGAGCAGATTGAATCTTACTACACACGGTTTTGTACTCTAATGAATGAGTTGATCAGACACAGTTTGGATCATAAACCAATTGTTCAGAACATCAAGTTCATCAACAACCTTCCAGAAGAATGGGGACGATACGTTACTATTGTCAACCAAACTCAAAACCTTCACGAGGTGAACTATGATCAGCTCTATGACTTTCTAAAACAAAACCAAAAAGAGGCAAATGAAGTCAGAACAGAGAAACAAGCTAAACAACAAGATCCTCTTGCACTCATAGTCCAAACACCTACACCTGCAACAGTCAGTGCACAACCATCATCATCGTCATCCACTCAGCAATTCATGCAACAACAGTATATTCCACAATCACCATTCTACCAACAACAACAACATGTAATCCCACAACAACCATACCCGCAACACCTAGATCAACATGATCAGGATGAGTCAACTGATGCTTTGACTCAAGCTTTTGCCTACCTATCAAAAGCATTCCAAGGACGCTACTCCACACCCACCAACAACAATCAACGAATCTCATCGAACACTCGCAACAAGCAGATTGCACAGCCGAGTTTCAACATGGGACAACAAGGACAGATGGTTGGGGGATATGGGAATCAGCAGGGATATGCTCCAAGATATCAGATGGGTAATCAGAATGTAGGGCAGTATGTTGGTAATCAGATGGGTCAGTTTGGAGGGAATCAGATGGGTAATGCTGTTGGTAATCAAAGGGTACAGAATGTTGGGAATCAGTTTGGGAATGTTGCTCAGGGAGCTGGGAACAGGAATCAGGGTAATGTGATGAAGTGCTTCAACTGTCAGGGTATTGGTCACATGGCTAGGAACTGTCCAGACAAGCCAAATAAGAGGGATCCAGCGTATTTGCAGAAAGCATTAATGTTGGCAAACAAGGAAACGGCTGGGCATCAGTTGAGTGCAGAAGAGAATGACTTCATGGCTATTATGGATGCTTCAGAAGATCTTGAAGACATCGATGCAAACTGCATTTTTATGGCTAATCTTCAGGAGGCAAAGTACGACACAGACTCAGAAGCACCTCCTGCTTTTGACACTAATGCGGTTTCTGAGGTACAACCATATGCTACATGTCACAATAATGAAATGTTTGATATGTCACCTCAAAATGAACAGCATCCTGAGACTCCTAATCTCATTTACGATACATATATGGACGAACCAAGTTGTAGTAATACTAATTTGGTAACTCCAGATATGGATCCTAATGATGAATTCGAGTCACATCATACTGATAATGATGAGGAAACACGTGCTATGTTTGAATCATTATTGCATAATTGTAGTATTGAAATTGAGAAAGTTAAAACGGTCAATCGCGAGGTTAAGGCCGCGAATGAAAAATTGACCGCTGAGCTTGAGAGTTATAAGATGAATGCACAAGCTTATGATTTTCATAACGAAAAACAGTCAGAACTTGAGGTTAGCTTAAGAGATTCTGAGTTAAGAGAGAAACATTTGCAAATAAAATTTGACACTCTCGATGTTAATTTGAATTTGCAAATCAAATCTCTTAACAAAGACATTTCTGAACTAACCAACCAACTTTCAAACCAAAAATCAACTTATTCCAATCTTGAAAAAGAAAAGAAGGAGTTGAATGAAAGGTTTTCAAAATGTGAAAAAGATCTTCAAAAAGAGATCACTGACAAAAAGGAAACCATTGCAAAGTTGGAAGATTTACTTGTAAAAACGGGTCATTCTGCACAAATAATTAACTTGTTAATAAACGATCCAAACCCGATTTTACATACATTAAAGAAAACGGCTATCGGTTATGAAAACCTTTATTATCTCAAGAAAGCTCAGAAAAATCAGAATGTGTTATATAATGGTAGTGTGCTAAATGATAATCATGATCCGATTGAGATTTATGATTCGGATGAAACGATTGAGCGTACTGAAAAGAGACGAGTCAAAATGAGACAAATGAACCCAGAAATTAAACCAATTGACTATAAAGAAGCAAACAAACTTGCTGGGGTTCATCTTGTTAAAAAAGAGTCACCTCTGTTTTTTCAAAAACCAGTGGTCTTCACAAAACAAAAAGCTGTCTCAAATCATCTGTCTAACATCGAACAAATGGCATCTAAAAACACTTATGAATCAAGTGCAGCTAGACTATATTTGGTTGATCTTAAACAGAGAATTGAAACACTTCAAAGTATTGTGGCATCCAAAACAAACGGTAACAACAAAGATTGGTTTTCAAGATATCAGACTGAACTAAAAGGAATGTTTGAACAAGACATTAATCCACACATTGATGCAATCTATGCGGTTGTTCAAAATGTGGAATACAATCTTTTGAAAGAGTCAGCAGATTTCGTTAAGGACCACAAATCCTTAGTGAATGAAGCAAATGAATACTTGGAACACATAAACGTTTTGGAAATGCAAAATGACTCTCTCTCTTTCGAAGCTCTATCGACCGATATCATGTCTATTATTTTCCAAACATATTCTGTTGAGGATGATGAAAGACTTCGAGCTGAGACTTCTCAAATTGTTGAAAAATATGAAAAGGCACTTTTGAAGCTTGAAAAACAAAATTGCACTTATTTTAAACAACTTGATACGAAAAAGGAAGAATGCAAGTATGACAAATTGTCGTATGAGCGTTCTTACAAAAACATGCAAGATCAAATAAATTTTTTGAAGTCTCAGCTTGCAAGTCAAAAAGGGCAGGGTGAGGAATCTGCAGGTATTGCACCATTAACCCCCTTGCCCAGTGAGAAACAAAAAGAGAAAGCTGTTGTCAAGCACACTAATGTGATAGCACCTGGCCTTTATAGGATTAGTCCCACTACTGCGTCTGCCTCTACATCTAAAACATATAGGGCGATAGACAAAAGTATTAAAGATAATCCAAGCGAGATTAGGAATGCTAAAACAACATCTCAGGACAACAACATAAATTCTAATGAGTGTGCCTTACCTTCTACAGGAATAGAAAGCAACTCTAGGAGCAAAAGACAGTCTAGGTGCAATAACAAGAAACCTAGTGTCTCGCCTGTTTCTGAGAGTGCAAGCAAGAAAGTAGAAGAACACCCTAGGAATTTAAAGCTTTCCAAGAAGAAACATGTATCATCTAGTTGTAATGATAAGACTCCTGTTTCTAATGCATGTAATGATTCTGCTTGTTTAATGCAAAAGAAATCTTTGTCTGTAAATGCTTGTGATGATAATGTTTCTAATGAGGTGAAAAAGAATGATATGCCTGAACAGAAAAAGGGTCCTTTAGTAACTAAGGCTAAGTCTAGATACATTCGAAGACTTATTGCAAAAGCTAGGAACACCACTAGCAGCCTATTGCCTAAGGATCACTCTAAGTTTTGTGCATGGAAACCAACAGGTAGAATGTTCACACCTAAGAATGGCACACTAGAAATAGTTCCCACTGCACCTAAGGAAACCATCTCTAAGTGTGATTCACCTGTTACATCTAACCCCTTGGAACCAAATGTTAAACGGTTTCCATATACAAAATCATCTGTTCTTTGCAGGTCATTGAAATTTGTCTTTGGATCGTCGACTCGGGTTGCTCCAAGCACATGACCGGGAATCTGAAGCTGCTGATCAATTTTGTGTGGCAGTTCATGGGGACTGTACGTTTTGGGAATGATCATGTTGCAGCTATTCTGGGTTATGGAGATCTTAGGTTTGGAAACTACTTAATCACTCGGGTTTACTATGTCGAAGGGTTGGGACACAATCTGTTCTCTGTCGGACAGTTTTGTGATGCTGATTTAGAGGTTGCATTTCGGAGAAACACTTGCTTTTTCAGGAATTTGGTTGGGGATGATCTCTTAATTGGGGATCGTGGCACCAATCTTTATGCAATTGACATAAACCAAATGGCCTCTTCATCACCTATTTGTCTCATGACCAGGGCAGGCGAAACAAAATCCTGGTTGTGGCATAGACGTTTGTCCCATCTGAACTTTGACATGATCAACAAGCTTGCCAAAGACGACATCGTCTCCGGTCTTCCTAAATTCAAATACACCAAAGAACACCTATGTCCATCATGTGAGCAAGGAAAGAGCAAAAGAGCAACATATAAACCTAAACCCGTACCGAGTTCGGTTGATAGGTTGCATTTGTTGCACATGGACTTATGTGGCCCGATGAGAGTTCAAAGCATCAATGGGAAGAAGTATATTCTTGTAGTTGTCGATGACTATTCAAGATATACTTGGGTAAAGTTTTTGAGATCAAAAGATGAAGCTCCAAACACCATCATCACCTTTCTGAAGCGGATTCAAGTTCTACTTCAAGCTCCAGTTAGGATAGTAAGAACGGATAATGGCACGGAATTCGTTAATCAGGAGTTAAGAACATTCTTTGAAGAAACTGGTATTACTCACCAGACATCAGCTGTTAGAACTCCACAGCAGAATGGGGTAGTTGAAAGAAGGAACCGAACCCTTGTTGAAGCTGCTCGCACTATGCTGATTTATTCTTGTGCTCCGTTATTCCTATGGGCTGATGCTGTTTCTACTGCTTGTTTTACTCAAAACCGATCCCTAATCCATCCAAGATTCAATAAAACCCCATATGAACTTGTCAACAACCGAAAACCTGATATTTCTTATCTTCATGTTTTTGGTGCTTTATGCTATCCAACAAATGACAGGGAAGATCTGGGAAAGTTGAAGGCTAAGGGTGATATTGGAATCTTCATTGGTTATTCTGAAAACTCGAGGGCATTCAGGGTGTATAACAGGAGAACGAAAAAGATAATGGAGACGATGAATGTGAAGTTTGATGAAATTTCACAAATGGCTTCTGAGAGACTCGCTCTAGAACCCGCGCTTAACCCAATGACTTCCGGACATATCAGTTCGGGACTCGCACCTCAAGGAGCTCAATCAATTTATGATGAACAACCCACAACTCAAGAAATGGATAATTTCTTTGAGTTCATGTACGATGAATACTATGGTGGCGCTTCGAAAAATGCATCTAACCAACATTCCGCTGCAACCACTCAACATCAACAACCACCACCAACTCCACCAAATCTAGATGCATCCACAACATTCGAAGCTGGCACACCACCTCCCTCACCATCAACATCATCTACATTTACTCCTGCAACTCCATTCATTGAAATTGTTCTACCAAGAATTGATGAGCAAGAACAAAATAAGGCTGTGTTTAGACGATGAAGTCTTTGAAAACCCGTTTGGAACGGAATCTGGTGAATCATCTTCCAGATTACATGAACCGACTAACACGCAGTTATTCAGTCCAAGGTATCCTTCAACTCTACAGTGGACAAAAGACCATCCGATTGAACAGGTTATTGGTGAACCCTCAAGACCAATTCAGACGAGAAAACAACTTCATACCGATTTTGACATGTGCATCTATGTCTGCTCAGTCAGTCTCATAGAACCTAAGAACATTCGGGAAGCAATGGCAGATAATGCCTGGATTGAAGCGATGCAGGAAGAACTTCTTCAATTTCAAATCCATTACACCTGGGATTTAGTTCCAAGACCAATTGACAAACTAGTCATTGATCTTAAGTGGTTATGGAAAAACAAAAAGGATGAAGAAATGACTGTGATTCGCAACAAGGCTCGTCTGGTGGCAAAGGGATACAGACAGGAAGAAGGAATAGATTTTGAAGAGTCATTCGCACCGGTTGCAAGGCTTGAAGCTGTCAGGATTTTCTTAGCTTATGCCGCTCACAAGAACATCACGGTTTATCAGATGGACATCAAGACGGCGTTCTTGAATGGAACTCTGAAAGAAGAAGTGTATGTGAGTCAACCAGATGGTTTAGTTGATAAAGATCATCCGGAATACGTCTACAAGCTAAAGAAGAAAATCTATGGTTTGAAACAAGCCCCACGGGCGTGGTATGACGAGTTATCATCTTTCTTGTTGTCAAATAATTTCACCAAAGGAACGATTGATCCAACCTTGTTTACAAGAAAATACAAAAATGACATTTTGATTGTTCAGATTTATGTGGACGACATAATATTTGGGTCCACTAATTCGAAACATTCAAAACATTTTGCAAATCTCATGAAAAGCAAATTTGAAATGTCCATGATGGGTGACTAAAATTCTTTTTAGGCTTACAAATTCATCAATCCCCACGTGGAATTTTTCTAAATCAAGCTAAATACACAATTGAGATTTTGAAAAAACATGGTATGGACAATTGTGACTCTGTTGGTACTCCTATGGTCACTTCACCAAAAATTGGCGCTGACCTATATGGGAAACCCATGGATCCGAAGAAATATCGGAGCATGATTGGTTCTCTCATGTACCTAACTGCAAGCCGACCAGATATACATTTTGCTGTGTGCTTACTTGCACGGTTTCAGGCAAGGCCTACCGAACTTCACCTCCAAGAGGTTAAACGGATCTTTCGATACCTTCGAAGAACCATTAACATGGGACTTTGGTATCCGAAGGATTCGGAGTTTACACTAATTGCCTTTTCAGATGCCGATCATGCTGGATGCCAAGTTACAGAGAAAAGTACATCAGGCGGAGCGTAATTTCTGGGAGAAAAGCTAGTAGGCTGGTCGTCAAGAAAACAAGATTGCACTGCTTTATCAACAGCAGAGGCCGAGTATGTGTCTCTATCTGCGTGTTGTGCTCAAGTCCTTTGGATGAGAACACAACTCACAGATTATGGTTTCTCTTTCAACCGCATACCTTTGTATTGCGATTCAAAAAGTGCCATAGCCATCTCGTGCAACCCAGTGCAACACTCGAAGACCAAGCATATTAGAGTCCGCTACCACTTCATAAAAGAGCACGTTGAAGAGGGTACTGTTGAATTGTTTTTCGTTAAGACTGAATACCAACTCGCTGATCTATTTACTAAAGCCCTCCCAAAAGAGCGGTTTGAAAACTTAGTTCGTCGAATTGGAATGCGAAGCCTAACTCCCGAAGAGTTAGAAAGTCTTCTCGAATCTTATTGATATACTTCATAAAGCTTCGCATGTAAATATATATGTGTAAATATGTTTGTAAATAGTTATGTATATATTTTTGGTAAATATATATATATACTTTTTCAAAAACAAAATATAAAAATAGAAAATTTCAAAAAGCCATAAAAAATATAAAACAACAAAAACCAAAAATATTCTTCTCACGACATGTCTCTTGTCTAATCAATATTCTGTACGTACTTAGAAATGTCATTCAACAATGATACGGGTATTTACAGATGCTTGAGCGAGAGTTATTTTTTATGTTTTTCTAAAACATGTCGTTTCTCAAATTTTCTTCATTAAGGCTTTCGTGCATTTCAGTACGGAACCCGTTCTTAAACGAGAAATCTTTTATTGTAGCACGGGTATGCCGGAAAAGATTTCAAATAAACGCTACATTGAATGACTTCTGATTATTTCCGATCAGAACTCGCAATGTTAATGGCGAAAAGCTAAAACCCGTGAGCACTTAATCAAAATTGTTTTAAAAAAAAGATTTTTTCAAAGTCTTTTTATAAATTTTGTGCTCACAACAACTCCCTCAAAGACCTCTAAATGCTTTTAAACTCAAAAGTTTAACCATTTGCTTTGATTAAGGGGGAGTATAAAAGAAAAATGTTCCATTTTTCATGCTAAAATCAGTCCGTCTCTCCACTAAAAGTTTCATTTTAATCAACTGTTTTCAAAAAATACCACTTCATGCTATTTTTGAGGGGGAGATTAAGTGTTTAAATATATGGGGGAGAGGACGTGATTAAAATGTGATCTAAAAGAAGGTTTGTCGTTTGAATCTCAAAACGAGTTCTTCAAAAAGACTCAGAACCACCCTCGAATTGACGAAACTAACTGTCCGTTATCAAAAAGACTAGTCCTGGACGGGTAATAATTTCAAGCTGGTTTTCCAGTGATGTAAGCGTGTCTCGCAAAGGACTTGTCTGAGTAGAATGTACCAATTCGAGAGATGATCATTGAATATGACCGGGACGGGTAATAACTTCAAGCTAGTCTAACTAGTGATGTAAGCGTGTCTCGCGAAGGTCATGTTCATTGAAAGTCGATCACTTCAAATGTGCGAACTCTACCCAACATGTGCAATTTAGTTCAAAAATGCATGAGCACATGTGAAGGGGGAGTGTTTCATAAATGCAAAACTCTCGATGTGTTAACAAAATGCGTTTTCTCATAAACACGTTGAGAGATTTTCACAAGGTTTAATGGCATGTGACAAATAATCTAGGATAATCTTGGAGTAATAAGGTGATTATGGTTAGGTTATGTCCAATGATCCGCCAGAACCGGAGGGATCTACCCAAGGACTATTCCAATAGCTTAGCATTAGAAGTCCTTAGGAAAGATTGAAAAAAGGAGTATAATGAGAAAGGAGAAAGAAGGGGTTGAAGAATGAAAAAGAAAAGTTTTTGTAAGGGTGAAAAGAAATAGCCCTCCATGAAAACTTAGGACAGAAACCGGGTCAATACATTTGCTATCGGTACTCACTAAGGTGATACTGATATTGAAGACAAGACGTCATGGACCCAGTGACGCATTTGCACCACCCTTCCTATCCACTCAGATATCTCTTAAAAGATATTTGTTTCATTTCTCACGGAGAACACTGCATAATCTATCGACCTCTCACTCCGAGATGTGTTGATATTGAAAAGGTGGCACTCTGCTCCATGCCTCCGACGACTAAAATCAAAACGCACATAATTGAGTCTAGAGACATGAGATTCATCAAAAGATCTCTTAGGAACACTTCCTATGAAATACACTTGTGTTCATCCAAAGGATACAAGTTGTATGAGTCTTAATGAGATCTAAGGATCTTGCCTCACGACATGATGGCCGAAGGACAAATTATTGCTAACTGTTTTATGCAGGTACCGACGAAAGTCTATCCACCATCATCATCTACAACGACGACGCTTCAGGACAGAAGATGTAGATCAAGGCAAGAACACTCAAAGATGACTCTTTGAAGATCACAGTGCATAAAGGAACATTGATTGAAGAATGTTATACATTGACACACGAAGTTCAAGACAACAAATGCAAAAGACCAATCACGGGAGCATCATTGATATGACCATCCCTTAGGGGGAGATTGTTAGCATTTATTTTATGCTATTTAGGAAGTGATGGTCATTTGCCGTTTTGAATTAATGTGTCGTGTATAATATGTATTTTGTTTAGTGGGCTTATAGCATTAGTAATGTTTGTAAGTTAATTATATGTGTAGTGTAATTATTAAGCCCACATTAGATCCATTGTAAAAGCCCACCAAGCCCACTTGGTTGGCTGTGTTTCATTTAAGCCACACACACTCTTCACAGTTAGAATGCCTCATTCAAGATAAGAAAAGAGTGTGTGTGTGTGCAAAGGTCCCAAAGTCTCTTGTATTATTTTCTTTCTTTGAAGCTAATAATCATTTGACTTGAAATAACCATATGATCCATACAACTCTATTTCTTATTGTTCTTAAGTGATTGTGAGTGTCATCATCAAGTGCTTGTGTGTATGATAAAGAAGAGATTTGTGGTGTAACAAGTAGAAAGTGGGAGATCAGATGAGTTGTCGAAATGTATAATATCAGGATCGTCCTCTACCACGATGACACCCCCGTCGGAAAACTTTTTATGATTAACATGTTCGACGACCTTCCGGTGGGGTTTGGTCGTATCTTCAAGGTAGAAGACTTGTTTGACTTGTGTTACGAGAATGTATTGGTCATCTTTAAATGCCTCACGACTGCAATCGACGAGTTTTCTATAGGATGATTAATTTCAGACGGGGATTTTCCAAAATTAATTACTAAAATCCTAAAACATTCCTAAAGGGTTCAAACGGTGGCGACATGTCGCCGGGGAAAAGTGCACAATAATTTATCATTAACAACTTATTATAATTATAAATGAAAAAAAAATTATAACATACCTTGTCGCCGGCTGTGGATTCGGCTAGTTGTCGGCTCGGCTGTGGACTCGGCTAGTTGTCGCCGGTGGTGGTGGGTAAGGTTGAAGTGGTGGATGTGGTGGTGGTGGTGGTGATGGAGGTGCTCGAATTGTTGTCGGCTCGGCTAGCGATTCGGCTAGTTGTCGCCGGTGGTGGTGGGTAAGGTTGAAGTGGTTGATGTGGTGGTGGTGGTGGTGATGGAGGTGCTCGAATTGTTGGTGATGGAGGTGCTCGAATTATTGCAAAAATCGCCAAAGGAATCCGATCTTTTCTTTTTTCCCGTCTTCTGCACTGATAGATAAACAAGATCTAGTTTTATCATTAAATAAGTTTCCCCGGCGACAATCCCCGGCGACATGTCGCTGGGGAATCCTATTTTTTTTGTCGTTTATTGAAAATGGCGCGTTACTGAAATTATTGGCTGGAAAGTATCCCCGGCGACATCGAAAGTATCCCCAGCGACATGTCGCCGGGGAAAAATATTTATCATAAAACTTGATTTTATTTTATAGTATTTATTTACAATAAAAATTATTTATTTATTTTTTTTTTCATTTTATAGTATTTATTTACAATAAAAATTATTTATTTGTTTTTTTTTTTCATTTAAATGGTTTATGAATGTGCAACTTAATTTTATTTTATAGTATTTATTTATCATATAATTTTTTTTTTTTTCAAATGGTTTATGAATGTCCAACCCTAAGAATAGGGAGAACAGGCGACGAGATTTTTCCCGTGGACACAATGTCGACGGCAATGTGAAGAAAACGACAAAAAACAGGCTTGACCGAGCCCGGCAGTGTTGAATTTTCGTTTGGTTGTCGAGTTGTTTCGTTTGAGTTAGGGTTACACATTAGACGTTCAACGGATGAGTCGATATGTTATTGTTACACATTAGATGTTCAACGGATGAGTCGATATGTTATGGTTACACATTAGAAGTTTAACGGATGAGTCGATATGTTAGGGTTACACATTAGACGTTCAACGGTTAGTCGATATGTTAGGGTTACACATTAGACGTTCAACGGATGAGTCGATATGTTATGGTTACACATTAGACGTTCAACGGATGAGTCGATATGTTAGGGTTACACATTAGACGTTCAACGGATGAGTCGATATGTTATGGTTACACATTAGACGTTCAACGGATGAGTCGATATGTTAGGGTTACACATTCGACGTTTAACGGATGAGTCGATATGTTAGGGTTACACATTCGACGTTCAACGGATGAGTCGATATGTTAGGGTTACACATTCGACGTTCAACAGTTAGTCGATATGTTAGGGTTACACATTAGACGTTCAACGGATGAGTCGATATGTTATGGTTACACATTAGACGTTCAACGGATGAGTCGATATGTTATGGTTACACATTAGACGTTCAACAGATGAGTCGATATGTTAGGGTTACACATTAGACGTTCAACGGTTAGTCGATATGTTAGGGTTACACATTAGACGTTCAACGGATGAGTCGATATGTTATGGTTACACATTAGACGTTCAACGGATGAGTCGATATGTTAGGGTTACACATTCGACGTTCAACGGTTAGTCGATATGTTATGGTTACACATTAGACGTTCAACGGATGAGTCGATATGTTAGGGTTACACATTCGACGTTCAACGGTTAGTCGATATGTTATGGTTTTACATTAGACGTTCAACGGATGAGTCGATATGTTAGGGTTACACATTAAACGTTCAACGGTTAGTCGATATGTTAGGGTTACACATTAGACGTTCAACGGATGAGTCGATATGTTAGGGTTACACATTAGACGTTCAACGGTTAGTCGATATGTTAGGGTTACACATTAGACGTTCAACGGATGAGTCGATATGTTATGGTTACACATTAGACGTTCAACGGATGAGTCGATATGTTAGGGTTACACATTCGACGTTCAACGGTTAGTCGATATGTTATGGTTTTACATTAGACGTTCAACGGATGAGTCGATATGTTAGGGTTACACATTCGACGTTCAACGGTTAGTCGATATGTTATTGTTACACATTAGACGTTCAACGGATGAGTCGATATGTTAGGGTTACACATTAGACGTTCAACGGATGAGTCGATATGTTATGGTTACACATTAGACGTTCAACGGATGAGTCGATATGTTATGGTTACACATTAGACGTTCAACGGATGAGTCGATATGTTAGGGTTACACATTAGACGTTCAACGGTTAGTCGATATGTTAGGGTTACACATTAGACGTTCAACGGATGAGTCGATATGTTATGGTTACACATTAGACGTTCAACGGATGAGTCGATATGTTAGTGTTACACATTACACGAGATGTTATATCACACCATCTGTCAACAAAACATTTCCCACCAAAAATCTCCCACCAAAAATTTCCCCCCAAAAATTTCCCTCCAAAAATTTCCCACCAAGATCTACTCTTATATACTGACATCTTATCCACACTACTTCACAGCCTCTTATACTCAAAACCACTTAACCTCACAACCACAAACACACACTGTTATCATGGTGAAGATGGCGGAATTTGAAGCTTTTGCTTGTCCTTGTAAACGAGGAGACGTAATTCTGCGAGAATCGCATAAACCTTACTCCCATGGTAAATAATACTATGCGTGTCCTTTATCAAAGGTGAACACCTACATACTTTTTTGTGTGTTATATAAATAATTTGGTTAGTTGTTAAAAATAATAATTTTTACTCTTTAACAGGGTGGGACAAAGGAGTATGGTTGCGATTTTTTTTTATGGAAGGAGGAACGACTAGCCAAAATGACCGGTTCTCTTGGAGCTTCAACGCCTCCAACTCATTCCGCAGGACCATCCATAACTCCACCTCGTTACACCGCAGGACCTTCAACATCGAGTCCTGGAAATACAGAGTGCTCAAACTGCATCAAACTGAATCACCAGATAATGGTACTCAATAAAATGCTAGAAGTGTACATGCATCCAAACAAACACACAATTGATTCAGCTGCCTTATTTCACGACCTTTATAATGACATGGTAGGTGATATGGGAAATCTTCGTATGTAGGTTGTTGTTGTTGTTGCTGTTATTGTTGTTGTTGTTGCTGTTATTGGCGTTGTTGTTGTTTGTTATGTTATTGTTGTTGTTTAATAAAATGTTGTTGTTGTGAAAACTGATGTCGAACGTGCTTTATATTTTTAATTCGTACGCTTTAAAATGTTCCAACAGATGAGTCGATATGTTATGATTACACATTAGACGTTCAACGGATGAGTCGATATATTTATGTATAACGATATTATTGTGTTTATGTATAACGATATCACCTTAAAAACGTATATATATTTTTTGTTAAAATATACGGAAAATCGGTCCGAAACAAACCTAAAAAACGTAGTTTCATTAAAAGTCAACGAAGTCAAACAGAATCCCCGGCGACATCTCGCTGGGGAAAATGCACTTGCTTAATACGAAAGCCCAAAACTTAAGCCCAATTGCGAAACTTAAAGCCCAAAAAAAGTATCCCCAGCGACATGTCGCTGGGGAAACTATTGTCCACGTCACCGTATGAGTTATTAACACTAATTACAATTTCGTAATTAAACAAATGAATCCCCAGCGACATGTCGCTGGGGAAACATGAGCGGGAAAATTTCGCGCTGCGTTTTCCGAAGAAATATTTGGTCAAAATTCAACGGTGTTATCCCCGGCGACATGTCGCCGGGGAAAAGTGCGAAATACTTTATTTGACTTTTCTACTAGAATTTGTGCCACGTAGGATCTATTTTTGTCGTTTAGTGAAGATACCCCAGCGAAAAATGTCGCCGGGGAAAATATCGATGGGGAAACTGGTGTTTGTTGTAGTGATTTGTACTTGATCAATTCACCAGTTATTATCTTTTTTTAACATTGTTTTGCAAATGAAGATATATCCCTCGAAATATTTTGGCTCAACTCGTGATGAGTCACTGTGAGCTAAAATCAGTCATACAAAGTGATGCATTGCATGTCCTAGTGTGCTGTTTATCCAATTCGCGCACATAGATTGCATAGATGGTTTATTCAACTAGATAGACTCTTTAGAAGTGGGAATGATGTTGATTTTGGAAGAAAATCATAAATTCTTGGACCAGAGGATCTTTTATAAACATGACTTTATAATATTCGACTTTAATTTTCTGATAATAAGTATTTAAACAAATTCCGTGTACAAAACGATCAAAGATGGAAATAAGATAGGATTGTAGTGAGAACCATATATAAACATGTAATCTTCGTATACATATAACTCGCATGAATTTAAGACTGAACAAGCATAGCTATCGTGGAGATTTTAGAGACTCGACTTGTGATTTTCCGTGAAGACCATTTAACCTGATAAAAGTACGATACTCGTTAAAGGTCATGGGCTCATATAGAGCTGATTCTGTGTCTGTTATTAGCTGCTCGGCAGGTTTAATAGGAATATCTCCTCTGGGGTTGTAGAAGAAGGCCAACGAGACTCGCTCTTCATTTGAGTTAACAATCACACGATGCTCTATGCTCTTGTACTTTGCATTGCTTATCACCTGGAATTACTCATAAGGTAAAAAAAAAAAAAAAATCAGATATAGTGATTCTTCTATTTATATCATTAGAAGACTAACCTGAAGCTGATCAGCAAGGTTGACAACGAAAGCATTAGGGATCGGTTTTACAGTGACCCAAGCATCATCTTTGCGGACTTGTAAGCCAGAAACATGATCATCTGGCAACAAAATTGTAATACCACCTGGATCTGAATGTGGAGATATTCCTAATGTCAAGTCGGGTTGTGGACATTTCGGGTAAAAATTAACTCTCAATGTAGCCCCAATTTCCTCCCCGCCAAAAGCATTCTCAAGATAATCCTCGTCTAATCCAAGGTTCAAAGAAAATATCTTCATTAATATGCCACAAAGCTTCAACACTTCTTCATTGTACTCAGCTACCAATTCCCTACGTAAACACGTACATACAGATTAAAAAAAATAAAAGAGACTCTTTTTTCTTTAACGGCGATGTTTTCATCGTATTCAACGTTTTTTAACCGATCAAAAATCATTCTTTGTTCGTTGGTCATTCAATGATCCACAATTCATAAAAGGGCGATCATTGTTTTCTTAGTATAAAGTTTTTGCGACTCGCGACATCTCATCTCGAAGCGACTTTTCCATCCAAAAATGGAAGTTTCTTGTGGTGTTTTCATTAAAAACACATGTTTTGCATGCATGGGAATAAAGTTCTTGATTTTTATTTGTAAAAGACCAAAACCAAATTATGTAGTCGTAGTCATGAATATTTCACATTGACCATGTGCATTAATTAATTTGAGCATGCATCCTTTGAATTAGATGACAGAAATTACGTAACTTCACTTCAGGACCACTTAAATGCTGGCTTTCGATTTCTAGCCTAAAACACATGTGTTTTTTTATTACTTTATTAGTAACAAAAGACCAAAAGTCAATAAAAATCATATCTTAATATTCAAGATAGGAACCCTTTCTTATTATAATTAATTTAATTTCGTAAAAATTATGCGATCCTAGCATTGATGCTTCAATATGATATATGTTGTTTTTCTTAAGTTTGAATTAGTACACCCAATGAAATGACTCGTTTCAATTAAGTTGACGTGTTTTGATTAATCGATAATTTTTTTCAATTTAAAAATCTGTACAAATGAAATCGATCTCTAATGTGATGATGTATATCTTAAGTTCCAGATGGATCGTCTGCTCGTTTTGTTCTGTTAAGTTTCGACATAAATAAACTACCGAAGGAAAACATGCATCTAGTTAGTTTTTTTAATAGAAGAGATTGTGTTATGCCTAATTCATGCAACGTAAGTTGTGGGTTCAAATCTCACGTATAGAGAAGATGTTCGTGTTAATATTTGACGACATTCAAAACAATATAGTGAAGGAACATGTGTTATCTCACCTGCACGACGAAGGTTGAGTTGGCCATTTGCTTTCGTCTCTCATTGAAGCTGGAAGGAATTGAAGGAAGAAATAGTCACTCCAATCCAGTTTAGCACCTTTCTCCACCCCAACACGGCTTCCATAACCCTCATAGGTGGCCGAGGAGTTGGCATACTCCTGTTTCATTTCTAGCGGGAGATGGAAGAACTCCCGCCAGACCCTTTTTGTTGCCTCCATGAGATGATGGCTTACACCATGGTTAATAACTTGGAACATGCCCCACTCACGGCAAGCATCAGAGATAAGATGCATAGTCATTTTGCGTAACTTAGGGTCATCAGAATAGAGGTTAGCCAGATTAATAACGGGAATAATATCATCGGCTTCTATTGAGGAGATGTCTTCAAGTGAGGATGGTCGGTCGTATATGGCTTTCACGTAACACTCAGGAATAGCGTTTATTCCGCTGTCTGAGAGTGATTGCACTCGGACCACTGGTTCTGGCCAGCTTTGCAAGGTGCTTACCATCACTCCACAACTGTTTTCTAGGGTTTTGGGTGTGTGGTTGTTCGAAGAGATATGATTGTGAGTGAACAAAAGTGGTGAAATCAGAATGGTATATATATAGAAAGTGTTGAGGGACATCCATGTTTAGTTTTCTAACAAGTGTTCACAAAAATGAAAAGAACAAAAGAAAAGTTAACATATCTAGATAAAAGTTGTAAGGTCGAAGATCTAGAAATTAAAGACTTTGTGCGTACGTAGAGTCTTTAAAAAATGATGGCACACTTTTAATTTTAAAGTCAAGAAAGATATCAACCTCATATTTTTATCTAGAAGTGTATGCGAAATAATAAAAAGACGTGACCCCAATAACGTTTTTGCATCACCTATTGGAGATTTTTATCGAGTCTACTTATAAAAAATCTTGAATAGATGTTGCACTTGGTGTTTATAAGTACTAACATGTAATGAGTTCATGTTAATGTTTGCGCTAAGGTTACGTTATGTATATGTATTGTGATCGAAGGTGGTGAATGTCGTTACAAAAGCTTTTGATCATATATATTATCGTATTTGATAATTTATAATTGTTGCCGTGTTCTTTTGTAACATGATATTGAATGCATGATTGGGTTCAAATCAAAACAACATGTTATGAGTTTAGTCTTTATATTAGCATATGCATAAGTCTAGGGGTTAATGTGTCATGTTTAGGTTGTGTTTTAGCCGAGTATATTAGAACTAGGATTAGTTGTCGTTGATATGTTGCTTGTGTCCCAAGTAAATGTGACTAAGACCATTTGTAATAGCACTTGGATGACCAAGTCTTCGATGCCATGTACCATATGTTGAAATATGGTTGACGATTAATACGTAAATGTCTAGTATCGAACCCGAGACCTCGGGATTGCACACATTACAAATGAGTATTAAGGAATAATAATAAATGTATTTTATATATTTATTATTAACACAAGAACTTAATGACCGTTAGTGTTTTCCGTTAAATGACTAACGACCGTTAGACGCAAATAAGGAAAGAGGTGTTTGTATACAATTAGGAAACAAGGAAAAGATTCTAGAACCCCCTCCTTGGGTTAGATCGGCCGAGCAAGGGAATGGGGCAACCCATTACCCTAACTTGTTCCCAAAGTTTTCTAATTACTATATAAACAAACCTAGGGTCATTGTTTTCACTAATCTTTTGTGCACACAATTATCCCTAAGTTTTTTCTTCTCCTTTCTCTTGGTAAAACCGGTCGACAACACCCCTAAGGGTTGTGGATCGAATTTTTGTGTTCCAAACCATTCTCTTGTGTTTTACTTGCATAACCTTAATACGGTTTAATTTGTGTGTACAAGAACGAGGTAATAACTCACTATAGTTATTATCAAGAGATCGAATAACAAAACGGTAAGGGGTTATTCATTGATCTAGTTTAATAAATATTTATTGAAGTGCATCGGGTACGTTTTCTATTTATGTTTAAGTTAATAATTATGTGTTATACTTATTTGTTTACACGCTTCCGCATACTTGTGTACTTTGATTATGGAGTTTTATGATTGTCATGGTCTTCAAATTCCAACAGTGGCATCACGAGCCATGTATAACATGTAATTGATTACTTAAACAATAAAAAAACGTATCTTTAAATTGTTTAGATTATACATGTTTTATTTTCTAGGGTTTTATTATTAAAAATTTGTTTTTTTTAATAAAAAGTCGAAACCCTAACCCTAATTTGGGGGGGGGGGTGTCGATTTGTTCCATAAACCCTAATTAGGGTTTGTGGTTTTCATAATTAATTGTGATTAATTAGAAACCCTAGGTCTTTAACAAGTTGTTGTGTTATGTATCTTGTGACCTAATTGCTATGTGATATGCATAAGTCCGTGACAAAACATGCATGTTAGTCACAGATAATTACTTGAATTAAATTGTTTAGTTGCTTCCAAGTGATTAATAATTCTTAAATTGGGGAAGACTCCAATTAAATATTAAAATCAATTATGTGCAATTTGGTATATGTTTTGCTATGACTTACGCAATTGACTATGTCAATGTATGTGGCTCACCTGTGCAAGGTGAAAGTCTTAGTTAAAACATATGCATACTTGACATCTAGATATTGATTTTATTTAGGATTGTTTAAAAGGATGCATGTGGCTATATGTTTCACTAACAATTAATTGTTTTCTTATTAGTTGATTGTTTGTTTTTCTTTTAATTACTTGTGTATTGTTTTTTTTATATGTGATATGTTAAAGTAAGCAATAAAAAGGGTAATTTTTTTAAAGAAAAATTAAATTGGACTAATAATGGTGAAACATAAAGTGATAAAGTAAGGATCTTGCAGAGTCTTATGTGCCGCTAGTGGTCTGATTCGCACGGTAATCAGCTCCCAGGCGAGACTAGCAAGATCTAAACTTTGTTACTTAATTTTTTAAGATTAAGATCATAAACTTTGCTTGATTGATGTTTTTGTACAATAGTGTGTGAAAGGCGGACCAAAGTTGACAAACTGTGTGGTGGGTTTATCTGGAGAGGGGTTTTTTAAGAGATTCGCTCCTACCGGCTCTCCGGGCCCGCTTGTGCGTCAACTGCGACTTACCTATATCACTATTTACGTACACTATCATCTTAAGGGTGATTTACCTCAATTCCACGCGCCACTTTTGTGGCAAATATCCGAATAACATGTAAGAGTAGGATATGTGGGCGATAATTGTTGGTACTTCTTTAATTGGTGAACCCAATATCTCAAGTACATAGTTTTTTGGTTTCCTCTTAACTAATTGGTAAATTAAAATTGTTTTGAAAACTAATGATACAAAGATGAGTGCATGCATCTTTGTACATGTTTTTGTCACATCAAAAACTAAATACCCAAAAATTTAAGTTACATGCCATCTAACTATAAGGAACACTTGAAGTTAATTTTGGGTATGCGTGAGACCTGGACCAAAATTAATGACAAGGTAAATTCCCGAGTGTGCGTGAGACCATACATGGATTAATTTGCAGTTTCTAAGTTAGACAACTTAATTAAGCTGATGCGTGAGACCTAGAGCTTAAGGCATGAGATGGGATAAACATGCTTACGTGACATGTTGATGAATCAATATGTAGTAAATCCCATAAATTATCTAGGAATTGGAAAACTTGTTTGCCAATTATTGTACGACAGATTACCATCTTTTGTACTTCCACTACTAGCAGATCAACTGATGTAGTGTAATTATGTAAAGTTGGATCCTAGATTTTCAAGCAAATTAAGTTGGTTATATGAATATATCCATGGGTATTATATTTTCTTGAGAATAAGTATTATCGAAAATACTAATGTTTGAACTTTTCTATTTTCTGTAGAATGGCTCAACCCGATAACTCCGTGTTCGCTGCTTTCAAGAGTCATCTTGAAAGAGCAAAATTGACTGGGAAAAACTTCAATGATTGGCACAGATCGCTCAGAATTGTTTTGAGGGCGACTGGTAAGCTCAATTACTTGAATACTCCTTGCCCTAATGAGCCTGCTGTGGACGCTTCTGAAGAGGTCAAAGCAGCATGGAGAGCTGAGTATGCTAAGTACAATGAGGTTGGGTGCTTAATGCTTCAAAATATGGATCCAATGATGCAAAAGAAGTTTGAGTATTATTTTCCATACAACATGCTCGAGCAGCTCAAGAAGTCTTATGAAAAGACTCCTGAAATTGAAATGTATGAGTCTCTTGACAAACTACACAGCTGCAAACATGGTGATGGTAAACCAGTTGAAGACTATGTGAATGAGATGAGAGAATTCTTTGATCAACTTCATAGAGTCGGATTTGGTTACCCCGAGAATGTTCAAGTTAACCTAATCAACAGGTCCCTTAACAAGGATTTTGGTGATTTTGTACAGAACTTCAACATGCATTGCTCGGGGAAGACAGTTTCTGAGTTACTCGCATTGCTTGTTGACTACGAGAAACACTTACCACACAAGGGCAAGGCTCCTACTCCGCAAGTGTTGGCAATTCAAGGAGGTAGGATCCAGAAAAAATCGCATGTGAACAAGGGTAAGGGTAAAGGTGATAAAGGCAAGCAGGTCATGGCCTATCAACCAAATCCTAAGGTGAATCAACACCAGCCCAAGAAGAACAAGGTGAGTCCTCCAGGAAAGAAGGATCAGGCTTGTCACCACTGTCATGAAGTAGGGCACTGGAAGAGGAACTGTCCGCTCTACATCAATGACTTGCGACAGAAGAAGCAAAAGAGTGAAGCTGGTAAACCCAACTCTTCAGGTGCATTCTTTGTAATCGAATTATTTACTCTAACTCGTAAGATTAATTCCTGGGTATATGATACGGGATGTGGTATTCATATTTGCAATACTATGCAGGGGTTTAGAGTTGAGAGAAAGCTGGCCTATGGACAACAATTCTTGCACGTGGGTAATGGAGCACATGCAGAAGTTGAAGCTATAGGCGTATTTGATTTAGTGTTGCCTTCGGGCTTAGTACTATCTTTAAATAATTGTCATTATGCACCGTCAATTGTTAGAGGTGTTATTTCATTTTCATGTTTGTTGAACCTTGGTTTTGAATATACTATTAATAGCAATGGAATTTCTGTTTCTTTAAATGGTGTATTTTATTTTAATGCTATTGCTGTGAATGGTATTTTTGAACTTGATATGAATGATAATGGTAATGCTTGTGTTAAAAATAATTCGATGTATAGCATCAACAATAAGAGAATCAAGAAAAGTCTGGATTCGTCTTATCTTTGGCATTGTCGACTTGCTCACATAAGCAAGGATCGCATGAAAAAGCTGCAACATGATGGGCTTTTAGAAAAGATTGTAGAAATCAAGATTCATGTATTTCGTGGTTCGGGCGGCCTTGGTTGGCTGTTAAAGATGAAGGTGTTCATCTTAGAGAGAGAGAGTAGTGAGAGGGTGGAGAGAAATCTGTCAAATGTTTGCTTTATTAAAAGAAACAAATGAGATGAAACAATACTCCCACACCCCACATGGAGAGACATGTGGGGTATTTATAGGCTCTTTTACATCCCTAGTTTGCCAAATAATCATAAGTAGTCCCTGCGTGAGCTACTTAATACAAACCTAGTCCAATTCACGAGAGTGACGACATCTTTATAAAAAAGCGAGTCTAACAATCTCCCTCCAAGATGTCGTCACAAGTGAATGGTTACAATGAGACCTATAAACAATACAAAGTAAATTACAAGAATAAACTTTTGCTGAAGTGCAGAGTCTCTGTAGTCTAGATCCTGAGGCAGACTTGAAGTTCTCTAGTCCGAAGATCGCGGCATCGATCTTTGTGCTGACGGCACTAATACTTGTAGCTCTGAACTTCAACTGTAATGTACTAGTTAGGTTATTACTCCGTCCTAACTAGTGAGCCCTTTATTCTTTTCTGCTCCCTCCTGAAACGACAACTCTCTTTAGCCTTTTAAACACGCAGCGGAGTCTGTAGCACAATGGTTGTCGTTCGGGAGCATTAACATATCTCACAAAGTAATTGCATCCAAGTAGGTAATAAGCCGTACTTCTCTCTCCATTTCCTTTTCCCTCCTAAGGGCGTACTTCTCCCTCCTGATGATTGCGAGACATCGTAATCATCATATAATAATGTACATGGCTTGGAGTACCTTGAACTTGAAGCAATACTAAATCCATGATAGCACGTCGACAACCCGTCGAAGCTTAATTATTGTGAGAATATGTTGAAAAATACTCTCAATACTTCTCTCAAACCAACCTTAAAGTTCACCGGCTTCTAATAAATAACCACATATGGAGACAACCCGATATGACCAATTTGAAAACGAAGTAAACATCCCCCCTCAAATGTGACTTAATCTTGTACGATAATGTGACTAAGAACCTATACTGAGCACTACAACGTAACTCCTTAAAGCATAGGTCGTTTCATATACCCATCCAACCTTCCTTATCTGTATATGAACCTCTCTTGAATTATCCACATCTTTGTGTGACACTGAGTACTACAACGTATCTCCTTTAAGTGATAGTTGACTAGGTCTTCGTCCATCCTCCCCTTGACCTATGAAAACTAGATAATCCAAGACTTAATCACTACACCCATGAGAGCCCAAACAAGTATCTCAAAAAGTCATGCATCCAACCAACCTCTAGACTTTGAGATAAATAAGTACACATGCACGAAAAATGTTACTTCAAAATCAAATCAATAATACCATTCTTCTCCCGTAGTCATTCTTCTTAACCATATTAGCCGTGAACGATGTATCACCGTGATTGTTGCGATGGTAACCCTATATCCCTCCTCTTTTTTTTTTTTTTTTTTTTTTTTTTTTTTTTTTTTTTTTTTTTTTGACATAATATGAAATACACAAGGAAATGCCGTTACAAGAAGGCTAGAAAAATTTGAGTATAACAGATTTTGACGTCAATTTTCACCTAAAAAATTCGAATTTTGACCAAAAATTTTGAATTTTGGGCCAAAATTTTCACTATTATACCAAAATTTGAATCTCGCGTAAAAATTGAACGTTTAATCACCTGAAAAAATTAAATTTTACTCGCGTTTTCCCGCCAAAAAACTCTTTTTTTTTTTTTTTTTTTTTTTTTTTTTTTTTTTTTTTTTTTGAAGGGATACTAATTTGAAGGGTGTCAAAGTGGAAGGTTTATAATAGTGAACATATTTCGCAATTACGAAAGAAATGAATTGCGAGAGGAACAGTTGGCAATTGCGAGAAATTGGTGAATTTCGATAAAGTGCCCCAATTGCGAAACCAATTGCGAGAGAACTCCCCAATTGCGAAACCAATTGCGAGAAACATCATGAATTGCGATAAAAGTCACCAATTCCGAAAGAGTCTTGAATTGCGAGAAAAAGTGCCAATTGCGATAGTTAAATGCAATTGCGAAAGACCAATTGCGAGATAATTCTGCAATTGCGAGAGATATGACCAATTGCGAGATAATTCTGCAATTTCGATAAAATGAGCAATTCCGAAACTTTTTGCCAATTTCGAGACAATTTGGCAATTTCGAGATCTGCCAGCTTTTAACCACTCTTGACTTTTTCACACTCTTATCCAATAATGCAGCAACTGTCACCACTCACCCCACCTCCCATCAATAATTGAGTACAATTTCGATAGTCCACTTTTCCGGCCATAAATTCCGACCAACTTTTCCGACCATCTTTTTGCAACCCGAATCTGATCCTAATACCCATTTCGAGCATAAACTCGACCATATATTCATCAAACCGGACCACATTTCACGGATTAAAGATACATAAGACCACTACTAGGCTTGTTTTTTTCTCGTATGAAACAGAAATAAATTCCGATGACCGGAAAAAAAATTTTCCGGTGACTAAAAAGAAGATAAAAACAGCCTAATACACATGAACGAACCACAAAAATCAGTAAACTCACCAAGAATCTCCCCCGGTTAGCTCTTGATACCAATTGTAGAGATCAAGATTCATGTATTTCGTGGTTCGGGCGGCCTTGGTTGGCTGTCAAAGATGAAGGTGTTCATCTTAGAGAGAGAGAGTAGTGAGAGGGTGGAGAGAAATCTGTCAAATGTTTGCTTTATTAAAAGAAACAAATGAGATGAAACAATACTCCCACACCCCACATGGAGAGACATGTGGGGTATTTATAGGCTCTTTTACATCCCTAGTTTGCCAAATAATCATAAGTAGTCCCTGCGTGAGCTACTTAATACAAACCTAGTCCAATTCACGTGATGACGACATCTTTATAAAAAAAGCGAGTCTAACAATCTCCCTCCAAGATGTCGTCACAAGTGAATGGTTACAATGAGACCTATAAACAATACAAAGTAAATTACAAGAATAAACTTTTGCTGAAGTGCAGAGTCTCTGTAGTCTAGATCCTGAGGCAGACTTGAAGTTCTCTAGTCCGAAGATCGCGGCATCGATCTTTGTGCTGACGGCACTAATACTTGTAGCTCTGAACTTCAACTGTAATGTACTAGTTAGGTTATTACTCCGTCCTAACTAGTGAGCCCTTTATTCTTTTCTGCTCCCTCCTGAAACGACAACTCTCTTTAGCCTTTTAAACACGCAGCGGAGACTGTAAGCACAATGGTTGTCGTTCGGGAGCATTAACATATCTCACAAAGTAATTGCATCCAAGTAGGTAATAAGCCGTACTTCTCTCTCCATTTCCTTTTCCCTCCTAAGGGCGTACTTTCATTATACTCCTTTTTTCAATCTTTCCTAAGGACTTCTAATGCTAAGCTATTGGAATAGTCCTTGGGTAGATCCCTCCGGTTCTGGTGGATCATTGGACATAACCTAACCATAATCACCTTATTACTCCATGATTATCCTAGATTATTTGTCACATGCCATTAAACCTTGTGAAAATCTCTCAACGTGTTTATGAGAAAACACATTTTGTTAACACATCGAGAGTTTTGCATTTATGTAACACTCCCCCTTCACATGTGCTCATGCATTTTTGTAATAAATTGCACATGTTGGGTAGAGTTCGCACATTTGAAATGATCGACTTTCAATGAACACGACCTTCGCGAGACACGCTTACATCACTAGTTAGACTAGCTTGAAGTTATTACCCGTCCTGGTCATATTCAAAGATCATCTCTCGAATTGGTACATTCTACTCAGACAAGTCCTTTGCGAGACACGCTTGCATCACTGGTAAACCAGCTTGAAATTATTACCCGTCCAGGACTAGTCTTTTCGATAACGGACAGTTAGTTTCGTCAATTCGAGGGTTCATGCTGAGTCTTTTTGAAGAACTCGTTTTGAGATTGAAACGACAAAACTTCTTTTAGATCACATTTTAATCACGTCCTCTCCCTTATATATAAACACTTAATCTCCCCCTCAAAAATAGTATGAAGTGGTATTTTTGAAAACAGTTGATTAAAATGAAACTTTTAGTGGAGAGTTGGACTGATTTTAGCATGAAAAATGGAACATTTTTTCTTTTTATACTCCCCCTTAATCAGAGCAAATGGTTAAACTTTGAGTTTAAAAGCATTTAGAGGTCTTGGAGGGAGTTGTTGTGAGCACAAAATTTATAAAAAGACTTTGAAAAATCTTTTGAAACAATTTTGATTAAGTGCTCACTGGTTTTAGCTTTTCGCCATTAACATTGCGAGTTCTGATCGGAAATAATCAGAAGTCATTCAATGTAGCACGGGTTTCGTACTGAAATGCACGAAAGCCGTAATGAAGAAATTTGAGAAACGACATGTTTTAGAAAAACATAAAAAGTAACTCTCGCTCAAGCATCTGTAAATACCCGTATCATTGTTGAATGACATTTCTAAGTACGTACAGAATATTGATTAGACGAGAGACATGTCGTGAGAAGAATATTTTTGGTTTTTGATGTTTTATATTTTTTTATGGCTTTTTCAAATTTTCTATTTTTATATTTTTGTTTTTGAAAAGGTATATATATATTTACCAAAAATATATACATAACTATTTACAAACATATTTACACATATATTTACATGCGAAGCTTTATGAAGTAAATCAATAAGATTCGAGAAGACTTTCTAACTCTTCGGGAGTTAGGCTTCGCATTCCAATTCGACGAACTAAGTTTTCAAACCGCTCTTTTGGGAGGGCCTTAGTAAATAGATCGGCGAGCTGGTATTCTGTCTTCACGAAAAACAATTCAACAGTACCCTCTTCAACGTGCTCTTTTATGAAGTGGTAGCGGACTCTAATATGCTTGGTCTTCGAGTGTTGCACTGGGTTGCACGAGATGGCTATGGCACTTTTGGAATCGCAGTACAAAGGTATGCGGTTGAAAGAGAAACCATAATCTGTGAGTTGTGTTCTCATCCAAAGGACTTGAGCACAACACGCAGATAGAGACACATACTCGGCCTCTGCTGTTGATAAAGCAGTGCAGTCTTGCTTTCTTGACGACCAGCCTACTAGCTTTTCTCCCAGAAATTGCGCTCCGCCTGATGTACTTTTCGCTGTTACTTGGCATCCAGCATGATCGGCATCTGAAAAGGCAATTAGTGTAAACTCCGAATCCTTTGGATACCAAAGTCCCATGTTAATGGTTCTTCGTAGGTATCTAAAGATCCGTTTAACCTCTTGGAGGTGAAGTTCGGTAGGCCTTGCCTGAAACCGTGCTAATAAACAAACAGCAAAATGAATATCTGGTCGGCTTGCAGTTAGGTACATGAGAGAACCAATCATGCTCCGATATTTCTTCGGATCCATGGGTTTCCCATATAGGTCAGCGCCAATTTTTGGTGAAGTGACCATAGGAGTACCAACAGAGTCACAATTGTCCATTCCATGTTTTTTCAAAATCTCAATTGTGTATTTAGCCTGATTAAGAAAAATACCACGTGGGGATTGATGAATTTGTAAGCCTAAAAAGAATTTTAATTCACCCATCATGGACATTTCGAATTTGCTTTTCATGAGATTTGCAAAATGTTTTGAATGTGTCGGATTAGTGGACCCAAATATTATGTCGTCCACATAAATCTGAACAATCAAAATGTCATTTTTGTATTTTCTTGTAAACAAGGTTGGATCAATCGTTCCTTTGGTGAAATTATTTGACAACAAGAAAGATGATAACTCGTCATACCACGCCCGTGGGGCTTGTTTCAAACCATAGATTGCCTTCTTTAGCCTGTAGACGTATTCCGGATGATCTTTGTCAACGAAACCGTCTGGTTGACTCACATACACTTCTTCTTTCAGAGTTCCATTCAAGAAAGCGGTCTTGATGTCCATCTGATAAACCGTGATGTTCTTGTGAGCGGCATAAGCTAAGAAAATCCTGACAGCTTCAAGCCTTGCAACCGGTGCGAATGACTCTTCAAAATCTATTCCTTCTTCTTGTCTGAATCCCTTTGCCACCAGACGAGCCTTGTTGCGAATCACAGTCATTTCTTCATCCTTTTTGTTTTTCCATAACCACTTAAGATCAATGACTAGTTTGTCAATTGGTCTTGGAACTAAATCCCAGGTGTCATGGATTTGAAATTGAAGAAGTTCTTCCTGCATCGCTTCAATCCAGGCATTATCTGCCATTGCATCCCGAATGTTCTTAGGTTCTATGAGACTGACTGAGCAGACATAGATGCACATGTCGAAATCGGTATGAAGTTGTTTTCTCGTCTGAATTGGTCTTGAGGGTTCACCAATAACCTGTTCAATCGGATGGTCTTTTGTCCACTGTAATGTTGAAGGATACCTTGGACTGAATAACTGCGTGTTAGTCGGTTCATGTAATCTGGAAGACGATTCACCAGATTCCGTTCCAAACGGGTTTTCAAAGACTTCTTCGTCTAACACAACATTATTTGGTTCTTGCTCATCAATTCTTGGTAGAACAATTTCAATGAATGGAGTTGCTGGAGTAGATGTAGATGATGTTGATGTCGAGGGAGTTGGTGCGCTAGCTTCGAATGTTGTGGATGCATCTGGAATTGGTGTTGGTGGTGGTGGTTGTTGATGTTGAGTGGTTGCAGCGGAATGTTGGTTAGATGCATTTGTCGAAGGGCCACCATAGTATTCATCGTACATGAACTCGAAGAAATTATCCATTTCTTGAGATGTGGGTTGTTCCTCATGAATTGATTGAGCTCCTTGAGGTGCGAGTCCCGAACTGATATGTCCGGAAGTCATCGGGTTAAGCGCGGGTTCTAGAGCGAGTCTCTCAGAAGCCATTTGATCAATGATGAATCATTTGATAAATGCGAGTCTTGTATTAGTGGGAAGATGACAAAGAAACCCTTTAATAATAGGATTGAAAGGGCTACTGATCTACTTGGTCTTATTCATACAGATGTGTGTGGACCACTTAGACATGTGTCAAGGAGAGGTGCTAGCTACTGCTTAACATTTACGGATGATTTAAGCCATTATGGTTATGTTTATTTACTTAAACATAAACATGAGGTGTTTGAAACATTCAAAGTGTTTAAAGCTGAAGTAGAGTTGCAACTTGGAAAGAAGATTAAAGCTCTTCGATCCGATAAAGGTGGTGAATACCTGAGTCAAGAGTTTGTGGATTATTGATCCGCCCCGAAACAACACTTATATTTAAACAAATGCAGTCTCAGAACAGGATGCTCGTGTGTAGTGTGTGAAACCAGGCAAGTGATCACCTGGGTCGTTTCCCAACGAGGTGTGAATGGAAAACTGTGCAAAGCTAGGATTAAAGTGATTGATGATTCAGATATTTTTGGATTTTTCTTTATTTAACAATTCTAAATAACAATTTAAAAACAGATATGCACAATAAAATTAAACGCGAATAAATTAAACTTAAAACGCGTAACGAAAAAGCTAAAATGGGACAAAAACTGAAATTTATAAAATTTATAACCTAAAAATGTAAAATTACTTAAAACTTATTAAAAAACTTAAATTATATTTTTCTACACTTTTTATTTAATTATTATTAATTATTTATTATTTAATAACTTATTAAACTATTTTAAATTATTAAAAAATACTAAATGAACTAAGAAAATTCTAAAACTTTTTCTAAAAATATTACTAAGTAAATAGAAACTAAGAAAATTATAAAAATGAAAATTACTTAATTAAAATTTAAAAAGATAAATTCTATTAAATAGAAGCTATCACTTTATTTCTATTTTTGATTTTCTTAAGGTCTAAAAATATTTTTATATTTTTCCTAGATTACAAATGACAAAAGAAAATTATGAAAATTGGATTTATATTTTTCTGATTAATATTCTATTTATTATGATTTAATTACTATTAGAAACTAATTAAAATGATTAAAAATATTAAAACTATTCAGAAAATTATGAAAATTTCTGAGTAAATCTAAAATAATATTAGAAAGATAAGAAAAATAAAAGTGGAAGTTCAATAAGCCTGATAAGCACTTTTGGGCTAATAAGCAGTTTGGAATAAGCCCAAAATTAAGCTAAAAAGCACTAAAGTGCACCAACTGCTCAGAAATGGTTAAATCAACTTATGTGAGCTCAAAACAACTTATTGCAAACAACCAATCCACAAAATAAGCCAAATGGACACATGGCTGCTAGCAAAATCAAAACAGAAAATGGAGAAAAGTGCAAACTTGCAGACCAGATTAAAGAGTGAAATAAGCTATTGAAGTGCAATAATATGGGGGCAAAACTTAGGTAGCACTACTGACTATCTAAAAAGTACAAAAGCCCTATCAGAATCTCTCCAATTGATGCCCAATTGAGCACAAGTTCAGCAACTCAGACAACTGAGTCTGCTGTTTGACTGGTGTGGTTGTGTTTTTTATGCACCACTTGTGCACAGGTTCTAAGCTTCAAAGGACAAACTAAATGGACTATATGAAGTGTAAAAATGCCAAAGGCAAGGACTGAGCAAGCTTGAAGCTTGTTTGAGCTTGTTTGAGCTCTTGACTGACTGAAATCAACAAAGTAGGTTCAAAATGGCTAAATCAAACTAAGTGTCTGATCAGGGGTTCACAAGAGCTTCTAGGGACAGTGTTTAGCTTGTGCAAACTTAGCTTAAAGGCCAATCTACAGTAACATGGGTCTTAACCCTTTGACTGAGTTCAATCCAAACACCCCTTCTATGGTGTTCTGTGGAGATTTAACAAAGAAAGTACAATATTTTTAACTAAACTAATTGATTTTACTTATTAACTAACTTATATGACCACTGAATAACAACTTATAACACAAAAATAAGCACTCTAATTATCCTATGCTAATATGACTGATTTTGGTCTTTTTGAGTTTTTTAAGTGAAATGAAGAAACAAGCTATCTAATACTGATTTTACTAATGAAATATGATTAAGAAACAACAATAAGCAAATAAAAACAACAATAAGCTACTGATAAGCACTATAACAGTCAAATGGAAATTTAAGCAAAAACTTAGAAAAGCTTACAACTGATGTGAACTGATGCACAAAGAACAAGGAACCAAGGACCAATCTAGCTTGTCAAAAACAAGCTAGATAACCCAGAGAAGCTTCCTGAACTAGCTTATCCACCCAGAAATAGCTTATGTTGACTTTGGTTGACTTTCATTGACCATATTGAATTCTTGAATTCAGGACTAGTTTAAACTATAAATAACTTACAATAAGCTATAAGAAGCTTATATAAGTTATTAAAAACAGCTAAGAAGCTATTTTATATACTACTTATTAATGATCCAATTCTCAGTGTCAATGAAAATCAGAACAATGGCAATAAACTATTAACTACTGACAATCATCAAATAACAACAACAAATACACTAAGATTACTTGTATTGATTGATTGAAATTCGAAATTACAAGGTACAACTACTGGAAATGAAAAATACGAATTATGCTAATTTACCTACTTGCTTTATATCAGCTACATTGTTATCTATATATACATAAATTAAGTGGGATAATCCTTGGTCGACATCCTGAACAAATCCCCATCATTGAATTAGCTCAATTTGATCTCCACTGTCCATTTGTAAAATTGGCGGGAAAATTGGACTTTGATGATTATCTCTGATTTTGCTAGTGGGGAGTGGGAGGGATGCATTAATTGGTTTTGGATGTGTTAGGTGGCGTGTAGGAGGAGGGGGGATGAGGTGGTGAGTGGTTTTGGTGAGCTGGGGGGTGACTGGATGGTTTTGGCGGGTATGGTGGTTTAGGAAGACGGGTCAAACTTGGTTTGACCAAGTTTAACTCAGAGTTGGGATTGGGCTTGGATAAGGATTGGGCTTGGGAAATGGGTATTGGGTTTTATGGGATGGGTAATTATTTGGGTTAAGGGTTTAGTGTTGGATCCGGTTTTAGTTTAAATAAGCAAGGACCATTTTTGTAATTGCTGAAAAGTTGAGGGGCTGAGTTGTCATCATTCCAAAATATCTTCAAAGGACTAAACCTGCCATAGAATAATTACACAAGGACCAAAGTTGTATTTTTTTAGCATTTTAAAAACTTTAGGGACCTAATATGTAAATTTGGATTTTAAAGGGACTTGTTTTGTAAATTCCCAAAAGTTATCAAAAGTGTTCCAATTTGTAAGTTCATGCATAGTACAAGGGTATTTTGTGAAATTTCAAGTTTTATAATACCCAGGGACCATTTTTGCCAATTTTGATACTTGAGGGGTAAAAGTTGCCAAGTTGTGTAAACTTTTATCCAGGGACCATTTTGTGAATATTTTTGGTTTCCCAAGGACTTAAATTGACTTTTCATTTATTTAAAACCTTCAGGGACTAGTTTTGACAACTTTTGAAAGTTGAGAGACTGAAACTGCCAATTATGCAAACTTTGTTCGTTTTTCAACTGTTTTTAAACATTTTGCATCTGAAACATATAAAACACAATTTTGTGATAATTTCAGTATTATGATGCATTTCTGAGTGTTTTTGGATGTTTTGGCAGCTCAGATTAGGTAAAAATGATGAGTATTTAGACACTCATCAATCCCCCACACTAAACTATTGCTAGTCCCTAGCAATATTTTATGAAGATTTAATGGATTTGAAAGACTCTTTACCAAAAGCCATTACTTCTGGAGTAGCCAATTGTTTCAGTTCAAGTAAGAACTTTGGTACAATGATAACCAAGTGATTTTGAGCAAACCACAAGCTGTCAACGGTTTTGATTTGTCTTTACCAGAAGCCGTTTGCTTCTGGACTAGCCAACTCTTAGATAAATTATCAATATTATCTTTGGTGAGCTGATTACCAATTATGGTTTTTCTACTGCCTTTACCACAAGCCATAACCTTGCGGGCTAGCCAACTCTTCACTTTTAAAGATATGGTGAGTCGAATACCATACAATTTTGGGCAAATTGCAAGCCATAAACGGATTTGATATATCTTTACCAAGAGCCGTTTGCTCTCGGATTAGCCAATCCTTATGTGGGTTAGACATGGCGGACTGATAACCATTTATTGCGTTCTAAGTGAGAAAAAAAAATTTAAAATTTTGGCTAAAATGGGGGTACTAGATGATACATTTGGTTAAATTCGCAAGAATTCCCCCCCACACTTAGAACTGAATATTGCCCTCAATATTCAAAGAACCGGTTGTGAAACCAACACTTAGAACGTGAAAGGGAAATACTAATAGCCTTTATTTTATATACTTATTTATTTTATTTTTATTTAATTTGCATTTAAGCCGTTAAGGCATGCAAATTCCCTCTTTGGGAAAGCTTTTTTTTTTTTTTTTTTTTTTTTTTTTTTTTTTTTTTTTTTTACACTATACATATTGACAACATGTGGGGCATCTCCCCCACACTGGGGTGAGACATGGGTGAAAACCCATATTTTGCTACTGTTTTTATTAACCGAGTCGCTAGCTTGACTCGACCCCGAATTGAGTTGATTCCTCCCGAACAGACAGGTTTATCACGCAAGCTAACCGCTTGTGAACGGTCAACTGTAATAAAGGGCTCCTGAACAGCCTTGGAGAAAAAGCAATTTAAAAGTTTATGGGGGAGTAAGAGACCAGGAAATCCGGCATTTAAACCAATGTTAGATGGACAATGCCGGGGTCAAAAGTAATATCCTCACTCCCGAATGAGTGAAAGACAGGGGAAATCACCGGGTAGGTGAAGGGAAGAAGAGAGATCTGAACAGCAATTAAGATAAGAACTTCCTCCTCAAGAATTGCAAGTGGAGGAGGCAAGTTCTTAAATTTGATCTCAGGACATTTATCAGTTTCCTCAACTGATTTGATTTTCTTTTTATGAAGTTGTTTTGGTGGAGGAGGGGAAAATGAATCTTCGTTTAACAAATTTTCTAGAAAAAGAATATCCCCCTCAGGATCAAGATAGTTATCATCAACCTCATTCGGAGGTGAACTATCTACAGCAAGAAAAGCATCGACTTCATCCCAAAAGGGATCACTTTCCTCAACCGAAGTGAGAGAAGGGGAAGAGTCTGCTATGATAAGTTGAGAAGACGTGGTGGGTTCTCCACTCACAGAATTATGAAAACAATCAACACTCTCTTGAGAGTACTCCTCTGAAGCAATGTCAATGACATCTATTCGGTTAACCGATGCAGAATTATAATTAGAGGAGTAACTCGATGTTTGATCATGGTTAAAAGTAACAGCTTCATTATCCACACGCAAAGTAATCTCATGCTTAAATACATCAATCAGAGCATGGCCCGTTTTTAGGAATCCTCTTCCAAGAATCAGAGGAACTTTTTGGTCTGCATCGAAGTCAACAACCACAAAGTCAGCTGGAAAATGGAACTTTCCTATTTTCACAAATACATCTTCGGCAATGCCGCAGGGATGAGTTATGGTTCGATCTGCAAGCTCAAGAGTCATGCAGGTAGGAGTAAGAGCCGGAAGAGAGAGTTTCTTCCATACTGAATGAGGCATCAGATTGATGCTTGCACCTAGATCTGCTAAGGCATAGCATTCAACCATTCCCGGAAATACACAAGGTAGTAGAAACTTTCCAGGATCTCCAAGCTTCTCCGGAAGCTTTTTCAAGATAACCGCTGAGCAGTTCTCATTTACTGGAGTTTTAGCCATTTCAATCAGTTTTTCCTTGTTGCTTAACAAGTGTTTGATTGCTGCTGCAAATTTGGGCATCAGAATAGTAGCATCCGCAAAGCTTATGTCAAAGTGTAATTCTTTAAAGATTTGATAGAATTTATCATTTTGTTGACTAGCCTTCTCACGGAGCTTTTGCTCATTTAAGCGCGATGGGTAAGGAATGTGAGGTTTGGATTTAGGAGCAATGACTTCAGGAGTTTCAAAGACAACTCCTGGTTTGGATTTCTTTTTAGGGCTAACCGGAGGATAGACATGTGCTGTACTTTGTGGGCTTGGAATTTGCACTTTGTCCGTTGTATCCTCCGTCTCTTTTTCCATTTCAAATAACGGAGGAGGAATAGGGCCAGCTGGCCCCTTATAAGAAGCACCACTCCGAGTGGTGATAGCTTTGACTAAAGTGGTATTTTCATCATCATCACTGTCATCAAGTACACTGACAGGAACAACATTGAGCATTTCGGAATAATATCTGGCTGATCTTTGCTCACTAAGTTTGGTTGACAAACTTTTAACCGTAAATCGTGAAAGAGTAGGATCGATTCTAGACGGCTGAGGAGCAATTGTGGGTGTAGATTTTTGGATGACAGAAGGTTGGATGACCGAAGGTTGGACGTATTTAGCACTTCCATTGTTAGTGGGAAGTACCGGGTCCTTTATCACCTTGAATTCGACATGAGATTTACCACTCCGTGTACTGACAGCTTTGAGTTCACCCCTAGGGTTGGTAACAGTGTTACTTGGGAGACCGCCCGAGGTAGAAGGTATATCAGTTAAATACTTTTTGATCTGGTTTAATTGAGCAACCAATAACTGGTTTGTCTCACGTTGTGTCTTATTTGTTTCCTCTTGGGTTTTCATGAATTGCATAAGCAACTCATCTGAGGATGTCTGATTTCGGTTTGAACCTTGGTTTTGATTAAAATTTGGACCACGGTTTTGGTTAAAATTACCCTGATTCTGACCTCGGTTTTGATTGAAATTTTGAGAATTGTGGAAATTTTGTCCCTGATTTTGAACAAAGCGGTTTTGATTATTCTGATTTGGCACGGGTGGAAAACCAGGTGGGACCATAGCATTCGGTGCTCGGTACTGAGTCTCAGCATGCGGACGGTATTGATTTGGGTTTACTGCAGCTACGGGAGCTGGGTAAAGAGAAGCATCGGTTGCTTGACAATCAAAATACGCATGTGGGCCACCACAAGTTTCACACACTTTGTTTATTGCTTTGATTTGTTCCGGTTTATGAACTTCACTTTTTAATTCTTTCATTTCTTTCATCATACAACGCATTGAATCCGTTAAAAAGGCTAACTCTGAGGAGTTACCGGATGAAGAAGAAGCAGGAGGAGTGGCAGGAACATTCACTTTGTTTCTAGAAATAGGAACTTTTGATTTATTTTCACAAATTTCGACCACCTCTCTAGGTTTACGATTCAAGATATTGCCACCGGAGGCTGCATTAAGTGCATCTTGATCGTTTTGGGTCAACCCATTATAAAACGTATTTATTTGTTGTAACACATTGAAATCATGATGTGGGCATTTTCTTAGGAGATCTTTAAATCTGTCCCATGCCTCTCCGAAATTTTCATCAAAACCTTGACGAAAACCAGCAATTTCATTTTTTAGGTTAGTCGTCTTTGATGGAGGGAAGAAATAATTTACAAATTTTTTAACGAGATCTTCCCAGGTTTCAATGGATCGAGGGGGTTCTTTATCCAGCCAAATTCGGGCTGCCCCCTCAAGTGAGAATGGAAATAGCATCAATTTGATCACTGTTTGTGGCACATTCTTGTAATTGATTGTAGAGGTCAGTTTGTTGAACCAACGAATGTGTGCATAAGGATCCTCTCGTTCAAACCCGTGAAATTGGTTGGTGGACACGAGCTGAATCAAGTGTGTTTTCAGTTCAAAATGATCAGAATCGATGGCTGGTAAAACGATGGCATCTCCATAACCCTCGGTGGGTGCCTGGAGCATTTCAGCCATGGTGCGTTCGTCTGCCATATTTTCAGTGGGATCAGTACGAATCTCGGGTTCGACTATTTGGTCTGCACGTCTACGATTACGTCTTCTCGGAATTTCTACGAGTTCACGTAAAGGGCTTGATGACGTGGAAGAACGAGTGCGCATGCACTAAGTAAAATATTCCAATTAAAACAAGACAGAAGCAAAACACAAGTGAACTTAAACCAATAATCAGCAAGCGTACGGTAGCTCTCTAAAAGATAAACGCACAGAGTGGCGGAGAAGCAAAGGTGGGCAATTACGCTCCTTAAAAACCCGCTTCTTTCAGTCCGACAATTTAATGTCAGACTATCCTAGAACCTCCGTTAGAGTTTGTTTATCAATTAAAGGTGAGCCGATATTCGCAAGTGATACAAAGGCAAGTTTTAAATCTTTGGTTTGGGAACTTATTATGGCCGTACCCCCAGTTAGGTAGTACTCTGTCTTGGTTCTCGATGGTTAATTTTTATTATTTGTTTATTATTTAACAAAGAAAATGGAAAATATTTTTGATGTTTTTATTTTTTATATGATATTATATATAGAAAAGAAAAGAAAATATTTTTGTTTTTTATATTGTTTTTGGGAAAATAGGAACTTCTGATAGAAGGGTCTCAGATCACTAATCGCTAAAACTTACACAACTGTCGCAGCACACCTCCCCGGCAGCGGCGCCAAAATTTGATCCGTCCCGAAACAACACTTATAATTAAACAAATGCAGACTCAGAACAGGATGCTCGTGTGTAGTGTGTGAAACCAGGCAAGTGATCACCTGGGTCGTTTCCCAACGAGGTGTGAATGGAAAACTGTGCAAAGCTAGGATTAAAGTGATTGATGATTCAGATATTTCTGGATTTTGCTTTATTTAACAATTCTAAATAACAATTTAAAAACAGATATGCAAAATAAAATTAAACGCGAATAAATTAAACTTAAAACGCGTAACGAAAAAGCTAAAATGGGACAAAAACTGAAATTTATAAAATTTATAACCTAAAAATGTAAAATTACTTAAAACTTATTAAAAAACTTAAATTATATTTTTCTACACTTTTTATTTAATTATTATTAATTATTTATTGTTAAATAACTTATTAAACTATTTTAAATTATTAAAAAATACTAAATGAACTAAGAAAATTCTAAAACTTTTTCTAAAAATATTACTAAGTAAATAGAAACTAAGAAAATTATAAAAATGAAAATTACTTAATTAAAATTTAAAAAGATAAATTCTATTAAATAGAAGCTATCACTTTATTTCTATTTTTGATTTTCTTAAGGTCTAAAAATATTTTTATATTTTTCCTAGATTACAAATGACAAAAGAAAATTATGAAAATTGGATTTATATTTTTCTGATTAATATTCTATTTATTATGATTTATTTTCTATTAGAAACTAATTAAAATGATTAAAAATATTAAAACTATTCAGAAAATTATGAAAATTTCTGAGTAAATCTAAAATAACATTAGAAAGATAAGAAAAATAAAAGTGGAAGTTGGATAAGCCTGATAAGCACTTTTGGGCTAATAAGCAGTTTGGAATAAGCCCAAAATTAAGCTAAAAAGCACTAAAGTGCACCAACTGCTCAGAAATGGTTAAATCAACTTATGTGAGCTCAAAACAACTTATTGCAAACAACCAATCCACAAAATAAGCCAAATGGACACATGGCTGCTAGCAAAATCAAAACAGAAAATGGAGAAAAGTGCAAACTTGCAGACCAGATTAAAGAGTGAAATAAGCTATTGAAGTGCAATAATATGGGGGCAAAACTTAGGTAGCACTACTGACTATCTAAAAAGTACAAAAGCCCTATCAGAATCTCTCCAGTTGATGCCCAATTGAGCACAAGTTCAGCAACTCAGACAACTGAGTCTGCTGTTTGACTGGTGTGGTTGTGTTTTTATGCACCACTTGTGCACAGGTTCTAAGCTTCAAAGGACAAACTAAATGGACTATATGAAGTGTAAAAATGCCAAAGGCAAGGACTGAGCAAGCTTGAAGCTTGTTTGAGCTTGTTTGAGCTCTTGACTGACTGAAATCAACAAAGTAGGTTCAAAATGGCTAAATCAAACTAAGTGTCTGATCAGGGGTTCACAAGAGCTTCTAGGGACAGTGTTTAGCTTGTGCAAACTTAGCTTAAAGGCCAATCTACAGTAACATGGGTCTTAACCCTTTGACTGAGTTCAATCCAAACACCCCTTCTATGGTGTTCTGTGGAGATTTAACAAAGAAAGTACAATATTTTAAACTAAACTAATTGATTTTACTTATTAACTAACTTATATGACCACTGAATAACAACTTATAACACAAAAATAAGCACTCTAATTATCCTATGCTAATATGACTGATTTTGGTCTTTTTGAGTTTTTTAAGTGAAATGAAGAAACAAGCTATCTAATACTGATTTTACTAATGAAATATGATTAAGAAACAACAATAAGCAAATAAAAACAACAATAAGCTACTGATAAGCACTATAACAGTCAAATGGAAATTTAAGCAAAAACTTAGAAAAGCTTACAACTGATGTGAACTGATGCACAAAGAACAAGGAACCAAGGACCAATCTAGCTTGTAAAAAACAAGCTAGATAACCCAGAGAAGCTTCCTGAACTAGCTTATCCACCCAGAAATAGCTTATGTTGACTTTGGTTGACTTTCATTGACCATATTGAATTCTTGAATTCAGGACTAGTTTAAACTATAAATAACTTACAATAAGCTATAAGAAGCTTATATAAGTTATTAAAAACAGCTAAGAAGCTATTTTATATACTACTTATTAATGATCCAATTCTCAGTGTCAATGAAAATCAGAACAATGGCAATAAACTATTAACTACTGACAATCATCAAATAACAACAACAAATACACTAAGATTACTTGTATTGATTGATTGAAATTCGAAATTACAAGGTACAACTACTGGAAATGAAAAATACGAATTATGCTAATTTACCTACTTGCTTTATATCAGCTACATTGTTATCTATATATACATAAATTAAGTGGGATAATCCTTGGTCGACATCCTGAACAAATCCCCATCATTGAATTAGCTCAATTTGATCTCCACTGTCCATTTGTAAAATTGGCGGGAAAATTGGACTTTGATGATTATCTCTGATTTTGCTAGTGGGGAGTGGGAGGGATGCATTAATTGGTTTTGGATGTGTTAGGTGGCGTGTAGGAGGAGGGGGGATGAGGTGGTGAGTGGTATTGGTGAGGTGGGGGGTGACTGGGTGGTTTTGGCGGGTATGGTGGTTTAGGAAGACGGGTCAAACTTGGTTTGACCAAGTTTAACTCAGAGTTGGGATTGGGCTTGGATAAGGATTGGGCTTGGGAAATGGGTATTGGGTTTTATGGGATGGGTAATTATTTGGGTTAAGGGTTTAGTGTTGGATCCGGTTTTAGTTTAAATAAGCAAGGACCATTTTTGTAATTGCTGAAAAGTTGAGGGGCTGAGTTGTCATCATTCCAAAATATCTTCAAAGGACTAAACCTGCCATAGAATAATTACACAAGGACCAAAGTTGTATTTTTTTAGCATTTTAAAAACTTTAGGGACCTAATATGTAAATTTGGATTTTAAAGGGACTTGTTTTGTAAATTCCCAAAAGTTATCAAAAGTGTTCCAATTTGTAAGTTCATGCATAGTACAAGGGTATTTTGTGAAATTTCAAGTTTTATAATACCCAGGGACCATTTTTGCCAATTTTGATACTTGAGGGGTAAAAGTTGCCAAGTTGTGTAAACTTTTATCCAGGGACCATTTTGTGAATATTTTTGGTTTCCCAAGGACTTAAATTGACTTTTCATTTATTTAAAACCTTCAGGGACTAGTTTTGACAACTTTTGAAAGTTGAGGGACTGAAACTGCCAATTATGCAAACTTTGTTCGTTTTTCAACTGTTTTTAAACATTTTGCATCTGAAACATATAAAACACAATTTTGTGATAATTTCAGTATTATGATGCATTTCTGAGTGTTTTTGGATGTTTTGGCAGCTCAGATTAGGTAAAAATGATGAGTATTTAGACACTCATCAATTATCTAGCTAAGGAAGGAATTGTCCAGCACCTTACTTCTCCATATACACCACAACAAAACGGTGTATCTGAGAGAAGAAATCGTACATTGCAAGACATGATACGATCTATGTTTAATCTAACAACTCTTCCCTTCTCATTCTGGGATTATGCCTTGGAGTCTGCTGTTCGCATTCTTAATATAGTTCCCACAAAGAAGGTTGATAAGACACCATATGAGTTATGGACTGGAAATGCTCCTAACTTGTCTTATCTTAAGGTCTGGGGTTGCGAGGCGCACGCTAAACGTGACTCGGGCGACAAGCTCCAACAAAGATCTGTAAAATGTATCTTCGTAGGATACCCAAAGGAAACAATGGGTTACTACTTTTATTATCCTCCTGAGAACAAAGTATTCGTTGCAAGGTATGAAGATTTCTTAGAAAAGGATCTCATATCTCAAGAATTAAGTGGGAGGATATATGATCTGGAAGAAGATCAAGATGATGCATTACCTTCTGAAAACACTAGCCAACTTCCTGAAGAACCAGAAAGTCTGGGTCCTCCACCAGAAGTTGAAGTGGTTCCCATTCGCAGATCCGTAAGGACTGTAAAAGCTCCTGAACGTCTATGCCTTAACGTAGAATGTGAGGAATATATACAAGGGGATCTTGATGAACCGCCTAGTTATAAAGCTGCCATTAATAGTCCTGAAAAGGAAAAATGGTTAGTTGCTATGAATGGGGAAATGCAATCCATGAGAGACAATGAAGTCTGGATTGAAGTGGACCTTCCTCCTAATGCCAAGGTAGTTGGGAGTAAGTGGCTCTTCAAGAAGAAAACTGACATGGATGGCAATGTACACACCTATAAAGCCCGTTTGGTAGCTAAAGGCTTTACTCAAACGTATGGTGTTGACTACGAGGAGACCTTTTCTCCTGTAGCTGACATAAGGGCTATTAGGATTCTCATAGCCATAGCTGCATACTATGACTATGAGATTTGGCAGATGGATGTCAAAACCGCCTTCTTAAATGGTCGCCTAGATGAGGATATCTATATGGCGCAGCCTGAGGGGTTTGTGAATCCAAAGTTTCCAAATCGTGTATGCAAACTTCAAAGATCCATTTATGGATTGAAGCAAGCATCACGACAATGGAACAAGAGGTTTGATAGTGAAATTAAAAGGTTTGGTTTTACACAAAATCTTGATGAGCCATGTGTATACCACAAAGCTAGTGGGAGTGAAGTAATTTTCCTTATATTATATGTCGATGACATATTGATCATGGGAAAAGACATTCCAAGTTTGCATGAAGTCAAGGCATATCTTGGAAAGTGTTTTTCTATGAAAGATTTAGGGGAAGCTGCTTTCATTCTGGGAATTAAGATATATAGAGATAGATCACAGCGATTAATTGGATTAAGCCAAAATGCTTACATCAATAAAATATTGAAGAGGTTCAATATGCAAAATTCCAAGAAGGGATATTTGCCGATGCAAGAACAACATGGTTTGAGCAAGAAAGTTTGTGCTTCAACACCTGAAGAGGTGAAACGCATGGAAAAAGTTCCTTATGCTTCGGCTGTGGGATCTATTATGTATGCGGTTAAAAGCACAAGGCCAGATGTGGCGTTTGCTCAGAACTTAACCAGTCGATATCAGCAGAATCCGGGTGAAGCTCACTGGACTACTGTTAAGAATATTCTTAAGTACCTTAGGGCTACTAAAGATATGTTCTTAGTTTATGGGGGTGATCCACAAGCAGAACTTGATGTTACAGGTTACTGCGATGCTTCATGGAAAGGTGATAATGATGATATGAAGTCTCAGACTGGATACGTCTTTGTCATTAATGGAGGAGCTGTGGATTGGAGGAGCAAGAAGCAAAGTACATTAGCGATGTCTGCAGCAGAAAGTGAGTACATAGCTGCATCAGATGCTGCAATGGAAGCCGTCTGGATTAGGAAGTTTGTATCAAGGCTTGGAGTTATGCCTTCGATTTAACAACCTATAAAAATGTATTGTGACAATTCAGCTGCAATTACATTTGCCAATGAACCTGGAATCATGAAAGGCACCAGACATTATCCGATCAAATATCACTATGTGCGAGAGCAAGTAGAGATTGGGCAGATCGAAGTACTCAAAGTTCACACAGATGATAACTTGGCAGATTAATTAACGAAAGCTCTTCCTGGCCCTAAGCTTTATAAGTTAGCTGAAGGAATAGGTCTTCGTAAGGCTGAAAGTTTCATGCCCATTTGTGATTAGTATTTGGATAAAGGATGTAATAGACAATTATTGATTTTATGAAATAAAGTATTGTTTATGTTTTATTATATTGTCTTGTTGAAATATACATATATCCTGTTTTTGCATGTTTATATCCTTGAATAATTTTATTATTCTAAATGTGTCCATTGTCGGTTAATGATATGGGAATATCATTAAATTAAGACAAATGTGAAGATTGGTGAGAATATACTTGAAAGTATATTGATGCGTAGTCATACCAATTTCGCATGATATTCTATGAATAGAGTATAGGACTTATCCCAACTAAGCATGAGATTACTTATGGATCTTGTCATCAAGTAATTCATGAAATAGTTATCCTCAGACTTGAGATACCAGATAAGAGTCATGGATGTAGTGCATTTTTGTGAAGTAATCTACCGCTTACCGTAACTGGAAGTTATAAGGATTGTTTTCAGAAGTGTTGCAAAGTCCATGGGTTATTCTTGTAGTCAAGAAAGAATTTGTTCCTTCAAATTTTGTTTTGAAGTATAATACTGCTGGGCCCCTCGTAGGGTTGACAAAATGTTTGCGTGGCCATGCCCAAAGTCTATCTGGAATACGTTCAGATGTTTTGGTAATTTTGTTCAATCATTAAACAACGAGAAACAGAAACATTAATAAAGTGTGACTTAGATCCATATCTTTATTAATAGAGTATTAGTAACAAAAGGATAATAATAATGATGAATCATTAAAGATTTTCCAGGAAATCTAGCTCGAGTCGAACTGGGGGCATTGGAGTGTTGCAAGACGCCAACCAATGTCATTTTGCTATTAATAATTAACCAAGTGGGAGTTGTTGAAATATGGTTAACGATTAATACGTAAATGTCTAGTATCGAACCCGAGACCTCGGGATTGCACACATTACAAATGAGTATTAAGGAATAATAATAAATGTATTTTATATATTTATTATTAACACAAGAACTTAACGACCGTTAGTGTTTTCCGTTAAATGACTAACGACCGTTAGACGCAAATAAGGAAAGAGGTGTTTGTATACAATTAGGAAACAAGAAAAAGATTCTAGAACCCCTCCCTTGGGTTAGATCGGCCGAGCAAGGGAATGGGGCAACCCATTACCCTAACTTGTTCCCAAAGTTTTCTAATTACTATATAAACAAACCTAGGGTCATTGTTTTCACTAATCTTTTGTGCACACAATTATCCCTAAGTTTTTTCTTCTCCTTTCTCTTGGTAAAACCGGTCGACAACACCCCTAAGGGTTGTGGATCGAATTTTTGTGTTCCAAACCATTCTCTTGTGTTTTACTTGCATAACCTTAATACGGTTTAATTTGTGTGTACAAGAACGAGGTAATAACTCACTATAGTTATTATCAAGAGATCGAATAACAAAACGGTAAGGGGTTATTCATTGATCTAGTTTAATAAATATTTATTGAAGTGCATCGGGTATGTTTTCTATTTATGTTTAAGTTAATAATTATGTGTTATACTTATTTGTTTACACGCTTCCGCATACTTGTGTACTTTGATTATGGAGTTTTATGATTGTCATGGTCTTCAAATTCCAACACCATAAGCGTCCTACCTTATTACATCAACCCATGGACGACCAGGTCTTCGATCAAATAAGGGATAACTCAGTTGTGCAGACGACCGAATCTTGTAAGGTTGGTTGTGTGAGTGTTTTTATTAAATGGTTTTTCTGTGGTATATTTGTGTTTAAGTGGGGTATGTTTTGATGGTAAAGTTGGTTGCGTTATTACACTAAGTTGGTGGTGAAGTTAGTTGTAGGAGAAAGTTAAGGTGGCGGTGCTGAATGCAGTCTTGAGACCTCCTTGTTAAACTTAATCTAATTCCTTTGTTTAGAGTCACCGTCGACCTTAGAGCACCATGTCTATTAAGAGTCGGTTTGCACCCCCACATTCTCTATAAATAAAGATGAGGGTTTGAAGGTCTTGTACGCCATTTTTTCTTTACTAACCAAATGTTCGATTAGGGTTATTATCGTGTGCTTGTTATTCTACTTTCTTTCGGGATATATTAGCTTATATATGTGTCAATATTCTTCCTGGTTTTGATCAAGTTCCGCTGTTAGCTTCTTCGGTTTGTTGTAGCGATTACAACACACCATTAATGAAAAACAAACATAATTTGTTGTAGCTAGCTACCTTCTTACTAGTTTTTAATAAGTAGTTCTTTTGGACCCGTTCCAAGAAACAATTTAAAAAATTAAATGTGAAACATATCTATAACTCTATAAGTGAATTTTTCAACCTTAAATAACAAAGAATGCTTCAAAAGTGTATCAACCACTCCAGTGAAGAAATATAATTTTGCTACTTAATTTGTTAAGTTAATATGTCAACTTCTATTATTCCTATTCAAATTTCATGGTTGACATATACAAGGTTGCTGATTAAACCTGCTTTCTTTGGTACGAAAGTTTTGACATCTTTATGTAATATTGACTAACACGTGATAAAATAATTAAATATTAATATCTAGTGCATTATCAAAGCACCTAAACCTTATACTAGTAATTTGTTTGTGTGAAAGCATGGCGTATAGTAACTACTCAAAACATGGAAGTTTTCATGCATGTGCATGTGTTTCTATAGTTGTAGGGTATGCTATATATGTGGGCATATAATCATTTTCCATTTTAGATTTTCGATCTCTTTGTACAAAGTTACAAGCTTCAAACTTGTGGTGTTTTTTTCTATCTTTTTTGTAGTTATTGACTTGTAATTTTTAGATAACAACCCAAAGTATTCTATTTAAAATTCAAATTAGTCCAAGTGTTCAAATATTGTTCACATAAAAATGTTTAAACACGTACACAGCCTATATGGTTAGTCGTCGTCAGACACTCTGATGTTCTCAAGCTCAAAACATTACTAAGTACACATTTTTGGAGCGACCAAAGAAAAGGTCAAAAAAATAAGTGGGATAACCCCGTTAAACTGCTTACATATGAGTTAAAGACCTGCCCTCACCAAGTAACCTATACATGAAAACCCTTATCCATTTACCCTTTTCACGTTTTCTGTCGACGTGCTTGTTTTCTAGAACATACACTAAAGCTTGAAAAGGAGACATCTTAATACTACTATGATAGCTAGTATCTATCTATCATACATACTATAAGATTGTCCCCTCTAATTGAATGCGGAGGCGTCAAGATTGCATAGAGTACAACACGCTAATGCTGTTCATGATATAAATCCGAGTTATTATTTTTTCCTAATACTAATTACCAGCATATGAACAGACATGTGGTTACAAGCCTCCTTAATGGGGGTTAATAGCTTCCTAATATCTGCATATGAAGAGACATGTGGGTTACAATCCTTCTTAATGAAGGTACCTCTCTTTATTTTTTCATAATACTAATTACCAGCATATGAACAGACATGTGGTTACAAACCTTCTTAATGGTGGTTAATAGCTTCCTAATATCTGCATATGAAGAGACATGTGGGTTACAATCCTTCTTAATGAAGGTACCTGTCTTTGTAACTATAAATACAGTATGCATATATTTTTTTACCACCATAATCATCAATTTTTTTTGCTTTCAAACCAGAATTGCAGCAAAAGTTACCATGTCCAATAAAGCTTCCGGTAGCAACTCCATGTCCATCCAGTCTTCGGGTAGCAAATCCATTCATGTTGCCGACCATAATGGTGAGTTATTTTTGGAGCAGCTCGAAACGGGTATTAGTGGTACAATTGTTGTTATGATCAGTAGAATGTGGGATGTGAATGCAGTAAGTGGGAGGTATTTGAGCACAGATTTTGTTGTTAGTGATGCCAAGGTAAGTAAACATTACATTTACAATTATGCATATAGAATGGGGATATTGAATTCTGATGCAATGTTTTTCAGGGTAAGGCGATGCATTGCTTTGCAAGGAGTAATATAGCGCACAATTTTGTAGGTTTAAAAGAAGGCGGTGTTTACTCTATCAAGAATTTTATTGTGCAGCCAAACAAGGATGACTATCGTATCATTCGGCAGGATCCATACATTCTTGAATTTGATGGTTCCACAATCATTAGAAAAGTTTCTGTCAGCGCTAAGGGTTTTGTGAGATATCCTTTTGAGCTTGCGGATTTTGATGAAATTGAACCTACAAACAATAAAAATCTAATAGGTTAGGCTTTTTGTTTAAACATTCTTTCTTAAACGGTTTTTGGTGCCATGTTATATTTTTGCTCTTACTATACATTATTGGATACTTGCAGATGTCGCAGGCTATGTTACAAATGTTGGGAGGACAATAGTTCAAAAGAGTGGTTCAAGGACTCTCGATTTCTATCTGGCTAACAAGAGGTGTTTTGCTTTCCATATTTTTTGTCTTAGCAAATTAAGAAAGTTAAAATAACAATTGCTTTTTTATTTCCTAAAACAGGGGGCAATCAATAAGAGTAACTCTTTGGGGTGAATTAGGTGACATCCTGATTGAAAAGAAAAAAAACATGTTGGCCTATGTACGGTTGTTGTAACTTCTCTTAATGTTAAACTCTATAACAGTGAGTATCAATAGAATATGGTTTTGTAGCGCTATGTTACCTTATTGCTAATTTTCATCACAATGTCCACCCCGTGCAGATAAGGTCTACCTTTCAAGAAGCTCTTCCTCCTTGATTTATGACAATGAGGACATCCCTGCATTGATAGATCTAAAAGTTGAAATGAGGTAATCCTAAATAAATAGTTGCTATGTTATTTTATACAATTATCATTTATTAATGTTTAGCATGTATATTGTTTACAGTTCTGTGGAATTGGGTAAAGCTATAGTGCCTGTTGATTGTTCAGAGTCAAAAGATGGGACGCTTGAGAATTTGTTGATTTGGGGCCACAATAAGAAAAACAATGTAAGCTTCTATCTTTACACTTGCTTATTTACACAAGTTGGTCAATTGGTATTTTATTTAATATATATCCATTTTATAGTCCATGACCTACAACTGTAAAGTGATGATCAACAATGTTAGAACTAGAAAGGGATGGAACTACCCATCATGTGGTGACAATAAGCGCAAAAAAGGTGCAACCCGAAAGAATGGTAGATTTTGGTGTGAAACGTGTAAAAAATACATTGAGTACCCAGTTTTAAGGTAAACCGATTTTAGACTAGCAATTTCCATGAATTATAGTAAATTACATAATATTGAGTACCTTATGTATGCTACCTGATGTTAACAGATTCAGGCTTGAAATGGATGTGTCGGACCATACTGAACAAACTGTGATTGTTCTGTTTGATGAACCCGCCCATTTTTTGTTGAAGTGTTCTCCAGAAACTCTGTTGGAAAATGAAGATGAGGTACAATAATAAATTAAATTCTTAATATATTAGATACTTATATACAATTATAAATTAAATTTAAAAGATATTGTGTTTTTTTCGTAACTTTCAACTACAGTTACAAGGTTTCAACTTGCCCCGCGCAATAACAAATCTAATAGGGACGACTCACACTTTTGAAGTCAAGACATCCACGTATTTTGAACATGGTGCTTTTGAGAGCTTCACATGCTGGAATATTATCCCTGCAAATGAAGAACTCAAATGTTCAAGCACTCCGCAAATAGAAAGCACGCCTTCAAGCCCCCTTATGACAAAATTGTCAAAAAAGACTTTGTGCAAAAACCCAAGTTTGCCTACTCCAATAAAATCTGTTGAGGAGACAAAAAAAAACGGTATCACAAAGTTTCAATACTATGAAGTAATATATGAAAATTTCTTACCACTAAAACATTATTTAATGTGGCGTTATTATAGGTTGGAATATGAAGATTCAGACACAGAGTTACCACATGTTGATGAAGCTTGGAGCGAATATGTATCTGCTTCTCAAAATAAAAAACAAAGAAGGTAATTTTGTAGCGAATGGATACAAACATACCTAATATAAATCCCAAATATTAACAAAACTTCTGTGAAAATCTTATTTTTCAGGTGTGTTGTGACCGACTCTGAAACAGAAGATGACGAAATCTCACCTAAAGCTGATCTTATGAAAGAAAATGAAATTAATGACGGCGCATCAGTCAACGACAAAGCCACAACTTAGTCTTTAGGTTTTTAGGAAAATAAAGCGTAAATGACCCAATTGTTTATGGGAGTATGTCATTTACAAAGCGAAGTTTGTTTGACTCTGTTTTTCACTCAATAATTTTGGTGTTTTAAACCAAATTAATGTTTGATATTACTTTTGGTTGCTTATTAAGTTATAAAATTCACCTTATGCTTGAAATCAGACTCCAATATATGTGATTCAGTTATGTATCAAATTCAGATTCCAATAACTCCAATATATGTGATTCAGTTATGTATGAAATTCAGATTCCAATATATGTGATCAAGTTATGCTTGAAATTCAAACTTCAATACTGAATTTACCTTTCAGTGTTACGTAAGAGCATTCTACATCTTTTTATAATTTGGAATTTTGCCTAATGAAACAAACTATTGATTCATAAATAAAAAACATATGCTAAAAATGATTGATTTATCAATTAACAACCATAAACAATTTATCTGCAAAATAAAAAACTCCAACTCTATACTTATAGACTTAGAATCAAAACTACATTATAAAATTTATAATTATTAAGGCAGGTTTGAACTTCAATAAGTTAATCGCAATGCTAATAAAACCAATATTTTGAACTCTATACTTATAAACTTAGTATCAATACTAAATTATAAAATTTATAATTTTTAAGGCAGGTTTAAACTTCAATAAGTTAATCTCAATGCTAATAAAACCAATATCTTGGTAAATTTATATGAAGTTTGGAATTGAGTACACAAGTAAATTATCTGATTGTATAATAAAGGATACTGGACCTTCATTTTAAGGAAGCAAAATGTAATGAAAATTGTACATAAATGAGAACTTAATCAATTTTGTAACCCACCAGTCTATTCATATGCAGGTATTAAGAAGCTATTAACCTCCATTAAGGAGGTTTAAATACTCATTATATGAGATTAATTGTTGTTAAGATAATGGCTGAGTAATTTATATCAAGAAGGATATGAACCAAAAAACCCTTCAATGGAAAAATTTAATAATCATTATATGTGCTTAAATGCTGCCATGAAGGTGTATATAAATTTTACCTGCATGACTTTATCTGGGCATAACTACATTTTGATATTTCCATACAATGACTGACCAATGATGCGCGTGATGTGTCATTGCGGTTTAGCAGTTTTAATGCCTACTCAAGTTTTAAATTTATATTTAGCCGACTTATCAATAACACACACACTTAACGAGCAGTGTACCCGGTCAGTATGAATATAATGGTAAGTAGAGTGTCGATCACTAAGAGTGGAACGTATTATCTCGTTATTCTAATGAGTATTTTAATATCCTAACGCAAGGGGGTTTCAGCCTGAGAGACTGGCACGATTTGTTTGCAATTAAATAATAAAATAAACCAATAGGCACGAATCAGCAAGTAGCACACACGTACACAGATAAATACTCGAGACAATAAGAGGGCTGTCCTTATGATTAAGTAGATTGTCACTTGTTTTATTGATAGCTTTATATGAAGTGTATGTAGTTAACCCTTTCTCGTTGGTCCTATTCTTATCGGCGAGTAAACCCTTAATGATTACTTATGTCTAAAAGTTATTCCTAAGTGATCAATTTAGTAATAACCGTGGGAGCCACATTATTTTCCGCAGTCAAATGCCCGCAAGCCACTAATAAACACAGAGGTTATCAATGCACTAATAAGTAGTAACCAAAGACATCAACATATAAACTTTAATTGATGGGAAAGCAAGTATTAAAGGGAGTGCAATCTTTCGTTGTCACATTACACAAGCCACCAATCCTGATGAATTAAAGTTTGCTAACACAATAAAACAAAACTACTTAATGAATTAAACACATGCAGCACCTTCTTACAGCTCTTGTATCTTCGTTTGGTGTGTCTTGTGCTGCCTCCTTGACTGAATTAGTCCTAGGGTTCTGCTGCTTCGGTCTTCGAATCTAATATATTCCCCCCGAAATTCGTCTGGTCTTGGGGTATTTATAGTTTCTGTCTGAGGGAAGATGCGGCGCATCTATTAAGTAGATGCGGCGCATTGACTTAACTTCGCGTGGGGTCCAAGATTATAATATTCAGGAATATTCGTACACCGCCAGAAGATGCGGCGTAACTCCATGATTAGATGCGGCGCATGTCCTCTTGTATCTTGGATCGTATCTGGTGGAATCTTAATAGAGATGCGCCGTATGTAATGAGTGAGATGCGGCGCATCTGGAGCAGATTAGTCTTGATTTTCTTCATTTCAGTAGACTCTTAACTTCTTGCATGTTTTGCTCCATAATTAGTCCAAAATCGCTAAGTTTCACCAAATGCTTGTTTTACCTGAGAATTACAAAAGTAAACGATTAAGTATCAATCCTCATACATAATATAATAAAACAAGTCAAATTAATAGGATAAATGATAGTAATAAAATGTACTTATTTGAGTTCATCAAATATCCCCCCACTTGAACTTTACTTGTCCCCAAGTAAACCTTAGAATTTCTCTTATGAAAATGTATCCTAAAAGATGTTAGGATTTATTTTTACATTTAAGCATGTATTCGTTTATTTCATAATTACACAACTAAACACTTAACGAATTAGAAGTAAAGTAAAATAAGTTGATAAAAGCAAATCTAATCGTTTAACTGTCCAGTCGTGACGAATATTCTATCATAAGCTTGACAAGTATACACATCTCCTCCACTAAAGCTAAGGAATAACAAGTCTAAAGCGGTAAAAAGGGTTTTTAGGCTTAAGGGTTAATTATTTTCTTTCACTATCGATCTCAAATTCCAGAAAAAGCGACAAAATCACAAATACATGATCGAATCCACGAACACGATACTAGCAATTGCTCAAATCCTTAACTCGAATAGGCTAAAGATAGGTCCAAACTTCACCAATAATAATATATCAAAAAGGGCGACAAAATCATAAATACATAGCCGAATCCACGACTACGATACTTAAGATTGCTCAAATCCCTAATCTCAATAAATCAAAGGTTTGGTTGGATAAAGAATAATAAAGGGCATGGATAACATTTGGGATATAAATTGGTGTAAAATGAAAAATAAACAAAACAAATAAATTAAAATCCTAAGTGTGGTTAATCACTATCCCAACCATCCCATGAATAAGACTCATATCATCGAATAACTCACGCTTTAACACTTGAAACACACGCTTTAGGTAGACACGAATTATACTCAACAAGATCTTAATCAAAGAATAAACCTTAATTGGCGTTCCCATAACTGCCAATTCCCATTCAATCCATAGATATAATATATAACAAATAGTGGTGATATCGACCACTTAATACAAAACTTTACATAAGTTGGTTAAAACTAACTTCCAACTTTTTCTTTTTCTTTTTCTTTTCTTTTTTTCGATTTTTTTTTTTTTTTTTTTTTTTTTTTTTTTTTTTTTTTCAAACTACTAACATAAACATAGATGTGTAAAATTTCACCACATCACTAAAACGATAACTCTGGATAATTTTTTCATACTTTTCATGACTTCAGAAATAACGGTAATAGTGAAAGTAGTAAACACACGAAAAATAAACTCAAAGATATACAATATTTACTTTCACTCCAATTGCATTGTGCAATTTCCCGACCTAACCAAAGATAATGAATTACGCACGCGAACACAGGTAATGTAAGGAAACACACTTTGCCTATAGCAATTAACCAACCATGGATTCTAATCTACAGGGTAGGCTAAGGTGTAAGGGTGTAACGAAACATTTTAAACATAGGTGTAAGAAACGAAAGGAATGGCTCTGAGTGTTTTTCTAGGGGTATCTTACTCTAAAAATGAGAGTAACAAAAGGGTTTATACGGGGGTTAACTAACCAGTGTAGTTAGTTAATAACACATAACATATAATAGGCTATTTGGGTGTAATCCTAGAATTTTACCAATTTAGACAAGTCATTCCAATTATATAAATATAATACTTATTATGGTGGTCTCGAATAGTATACAAGCCAAGTTCTAAAGTTTACAAGTCACCGGCACACTCATAGATTTGTGAATTTTTGAAAATCACAATTTTTGAAAATAACATCTTGTGTGCAGTTATGCAACTTAGATTTTAAACAAAAACATGCTAAAATTTTTAAGTTTGATATATTAAGCACATTTTAAGCATAATTTTTGAAAAAGTTTAGGACAAGTAATTGTTAAGTGTTCTAATTCTCCAATCCCCCCACTTAAGTTAAACAACGTCCTCGTTGTTTGTATAAAAGGTTAAAAACTGGAAAATAAAAGAATTAGAACAGGAAAACTCCCCTGAGATTTGCTCGGTATGATCCTCCATTTGATAAGACTAAAAATCATCTTTCTTGTGGATGAGAACGTTAAAGCTTCATACTTGATGTATCCACAGGAAATCCAGGAAATTATAATACCACCAACACTTTAAAACACACCTAAGATAAGAAAGGTTCAAACTTGCATAATACATTAGTAGTTAGGAAAAATAAAACTTAAAAATTAAAACTGAAAATCATCAGGTCAGTCGATGCGCCGTATCTTATGGAAGAAGATACGCCGTATCGAGCCTGGAATTAATACGGATCAGAATAAAGATGCGCCGCATCCTTAACCAGGGATGCGCCGCATTAAAATAAACTGATAAATAGTTTTAAAGTCGAAAATAAAAATGCAGAAAAATAAAATAAGATATGACCATTGCAGGAGATGCGTCGCATCTCAGAATTGAGATGCGCCGTATCCTCATGCGGGCCTGACTGACTCGACACAGAAAACAGAATAATAAAAATTCTCCGGGTTGTCTCCCGGCCAGCACTTGTCTTTATTCCAGAGTCTTCAAGTTAGACTCACGTTCAGCTCTTTAATATCGATCATTGAAGGAGTCGGAAACATCGCGCTCCTTCATCGCCAATTCAGTAATATTGAACACTCCTTGCTCGTCCTTAATTTCCACGCCGTTCTTCTTTAATATCTGTATAAACAAAGTCCTGTCCCTTTCGGGCAGAGATGACAAAATGATCGACGGGAAATTCTTATTATCATATAGGCACAAATAAGCAAGGTGGGGTGGTAGTTCAATAAACACATCATTATTCAAATTCGTTTTCTCAACTATTCTCCTACGTTTATTAATTACTACACAATCATACCACTCATCATCAGAATCATTAACAACATTGCATCTAAGTTCGGTAGGTACATTAAGGTCAATGAATTCCTCAAAGTTCTCATGATTAGGATTAGTTGAGTTGTTTTGAATCAATGTTTCTCCCATAAGTCTAGCTTCAAGATCGAGGTCCATACGCTCTCTTAATCCTAGCACATAAACACCTCTAATTATGCTTTTAACCGGATCTTGGCACTTATAGACTAGTTTATTATTCCCTACCCTTAATGAGATTTTTCTCTTAAACACATCAATCTTAGCATGGGCAGTAGACAAGAAAGGTCTTCCGAGGATTAAAGGAATCTTAACATCCTCGGGCATGTCTAGTATAACAAAGTCTACGGGAAAAATAAACTGCTCAATCTTAACTAGCACATTATTAGCAATCCCTTCAGGTCGTTTTACCGTTTTATCAGCCAATTCAATAAGTAACTTAGTTGGTGCTAATTTTCCTAGTCCTAGGGTAGCGAATGTCTTAAGAGGCATAACACTAACACTAGCTCCTAAGTCAGCTAACACATTATTGAAAGATATATTATTAATAGAACAAGGTAGAGTAAAACTTCCTGGGTCTCTTTCTTTATGAGGCAAGGCATTTGAGTCGGTTGCAGGGCTCTCTTCTTTCATTGTTGCCTTGATCTTCTCTTCAATCTTTGTCTTCTCTTTTAGTAGTCTCCTTAAGCTGATTGAAGAATTAAAGAAAAATTCGGGTCTTGCACCATCATTACCATTCATCGATCTTCTAGGTATATTAGGAGTGACTTCTTCAGTGGTGCTTATGGCCTTGACATGATCTCTTGGGTTGGTTTCAGTTGAGCTCGGTAAACTTCCATATCCCCTTTCTTGAAGAACTTTGCTCATTTGACAAATTTGTTGTTCCAATGCTTTGATCGAAGCTCCTTGATTTCTTGTAGTAGTGTCCGTTGAAGCTCGAATTTCTTTGATCATAGCAGTATTCTCTTCATGTCTTTTAGCAGCATCGGTCATAATTTGCTTTAAAGTATCATCTAAAGTCTGCCTCCTTTCTTGATAAGCGGGATTGAAGTTGTTCCTTTGATATAATCCTGGTGTAGCTTCCCTAAATCTCCCCGAAGGTCGGAATGGTTGTCCAAATTGGGTGTAATATGCTTCTTCAAATGTCTCACTTTCATTCTGATTCGGGCAATCTTTAGTGTAGTGAGGTCCTTCGCACTTTTCACATCCAACTTGGGCAGCATACGCTCTTTCATCACGCTTCTTCATTTCTCTACTAATTTTATCCAATTGAGCTTGAATAGCAGCAATCCCGTCAAAATTAGTGCTGCTCTTAGATCTAGTAGAGGTCCCATCGTGCCATTTTTGAGAATGATCGGCAGCTTCTTGGATTGCTTTCCTAGCATTAGTTGCACTCATTTGAGGTACAACTCCCTTAGCATCCAAAATCTGTCTCGTAGGCACGTCCAATCCTTGATAAAACAATATTATCTCCTGCATAGGGGTTAGATAGTGTTGAGGACATTTTACCAATAAATCTTTAAATCGTTCCCAAGCTTGATAAAGAGTTTCATCAGGCTCTTGCTTGAAACTATTGATAGCCTCCATCTTTTTAGCAGTCTTAGCAGGTGGACAATATCTCTTCAGGAATTTGCTCTTCAAATCTCCCCATGTAGTGATTGAACTCGCAGGTTCATTCCTTAGCCACTTGTTAGCAGCTCCTTTTAGTGAGAGTGGAAAGATTCTTAGCATGATTTGATCGTCAGTCACTCCTTCTGAAGTAAACAAATCTGCAATCTCCAGGACCTTTTCAACATGCTCATTAGCATCCTCATGTTCCGTCCCACTGAAAGCATTCTCTCTTAGTTCCTTGAGAAACTGACCCTTCAATTCAAATTTTGACTTATCATCAAACTTAGGTCTAGCAACTCCTGAAGTGTAATCAGCACGGGTACTGTTCATGTATTCCTCCATAGTAGTGTTTTCGCCCATTGTTTCTGTTTCAACTTCCTCTTTTTCTTCAGAAAAGTAATCAAGCTCGAGAAAGTAATATATCAGATAATTAATAACGAAAACGGAATACGAAAAATTAAAGTTACTGATATCTGCAGACGATGCGCCGTATCCAAAAAGTTGGATACGCCGTATCTTATAATCGTTAAAATTTAATCAGACTTTATCCAGAAAATAGATACGCCGCTTAGAATTTATGAATGCGCCGTATCGAATTAATTAATCAAAAATCGATATTTATTTAAAATTAAATACGTCGTATTAACGAAAGTTAATGCGCCGTATTTTCGTTACGTTTAAAAATACGAGATTTTTGATTCAGAGGATACGCCGTATCGACAGAGATCGATGCGCCGTATCTGTTTAATAATTCGAAAACTGTTTTTAATTAAAATAATAGATACGCTGTATCTGCTAAAGCAGATGCGTCGTATGGCGTTAACGTTTAGAAATTTTTTTTTTATCAAAAACAGATACGCCGTATCTGCTAAAGCAGATGCGTCGTATTACTCTATCGCTTAGAAACAATTTTCTTATTAAAAACAGATACGCCGTATCTTGGGGAAAAGATGCGTCGTATCGAATTAATTAAACGCGTTGTATTAAAAAAATTAAACGCAATACGCCGTATCTGAGAGATCAGATGCGCCGTATCGTTTGATTTAGCACAGTACAACGATAGCAGAACAGAAAAAATACGAAAAATAAAACCAAAAATTAAAACACACAAACAAAAATAAACACAAAAACAAAAATAAAGGCAAACAAATAGCACACAAAACAACAAATATGCAAAATAATACAATGATGCAATTAATCTAATAAAAAGAAAAACCTAATTAAAATACTAATCAAATTAACAGATAATAACAATTCACTCCCCGGCAGCGGCGCCAAAAACTTGATGCGCGTGATGTGTCGTTGCGGTTTAGCAGTTTTAATGCCTACTCAAGTTTTAAATTTATATTTAGCCGACTTATCAATAACACACACACTTAACGAGCAGTGTACCCGGTCAGTATGAATATAATGGTAAGTAGAGTGTCGATCACTGAGAGTGGAACGTATTATCTCGTTATTCTAATCAGTATTTTAATATCCTAACGCAAGGGGGTTTCAGCCTGAGAGACTGGCACGATTTGTTTGCAATTAAATAATAAAATAAACCAATAGGCACGAATCAGCAAGTAGCACACACGTACACAGATAAATACTCGAGACAATAAGAGGGCTGTCCTTATGATTAAGTAGATTGTCACTTGTTTTATTGATAGCTTTATATGAAGTGTATGTAATTAACCCTTTCTCGTTGGTCCTATTCTTATCGGCGAGTAAACCCTTAATGATTAATTATGTCTAAAAGTTATTCCTAAGTGATCAATTTAGTAATAACCGTGGGAGCCACATTATGTTCCGCAGTCAAATGCCCGCAAGCCACTAATAAACACAGAGGTTATCAATGCACTAATAAGTAGTAACCAAAGACATCAACATATAAACTTTAATTGATGGGTGATGAGGCGAAAAGTGTACCGCTTTTAAGGGGTCATTTAAGCCCGAAATCGTATTTATTTGATCAAATATTGCCCTAAATCGTTCCTTTTGTCATTTTAGGTACTTTTGAGGAGAAATCTGGAAAAGGAGGCATTTTGGACGTTTTTGGAGCATTAAAGTGAAGAAAACGACAAAGTCTCAAAAATCGGCTAAAAGTTACCTTTGACGGCGTCACAATTTACTCTAGACGGCGTCATGCCTTGGCAAGAAAAAGTGGACGTGAAATTTACTCATGATAAGCCAGTGAAAATAGCATGTAAATTCTGACGGCGTCACGCTTTAACTTGATCAAGGGCGTCACGGCTTAAATTAAAAGGGGACGGCGTCACGTTCAAGGTTCGACGGCGTCAAGCCTTGATAAGCCAGAATGGATTTTTGAAGAGCTAAAGAGGGACGGCGTCAAGAAGGTCATCCGGGAACCCTAGAAGCGGCGAGGGTGACGGCGTCACAATCCATAAGGTGACGCCGTCAGATCCAAAAGTCTATATATAGTTTTCTAATTTTTTGTCATTAGAGAGAGCTTAGTGTGTGGAATTTTGGGAGAAAACCCTAAGACGAATTCAGCTTCTTTTTCAAGGCTTTTTGCCTTGAGATCTTCCATGTTACATTGAAGATAAGTTATCAATTAATCATTCAATATGTCTATGTGTTGTTTGATTTTATCTTATTCTTGTCTTTTGATTAACATGTTAGGCTAAATTTATCTTGTGTTTGCTTAGATCTAATGAAACCTAGCTATTGATTATTGGTTATTAGTGTGTTATTAGTTGTATTGGATGATTGTTATCTATGTTAGGCTTAAGAAAACTGGCTAACTTCCTATTCGGTAACTTGCTTGAACGTCTTAAGAAACATGAACCAAATGCGTACTAAAGGTTTTTATGGTTGTATTTAATACACAAGCGAATTCTAGTGATCCCATGTTAGGAGCTTCCTAGCCGGCTCGACATAGGAGTGAAGTAGGAGCTTGTAGAGTTGGGGAAGTAAGTACGCCACCCCACGAATGGTATTAAGGAATACACCCGTCATCCACGCGACTAATACACACTAATTAACCGATAAAAGATAGCTAGGGAGTAAGGAAATCTAAGTAAACACATTTCTCTACACATAAGTTTCTCACCACATTTTCATTTGTGTTATGTTATTTTATTTGCATCCGTAGTAATTTTGGGTTAGTTGACTAGCAACTAATTCCGCCCACTCTTTCAAAACCGAGATTTTACTTGCTTTCATAAAAAAAAATATAAAAACATAAAAAAGAATCTTCCTCAACCCTTAGACCTAATTAGAGTAGTCTTTCACACCTAACGAACACTATTCCCTGTGGAGAACGATCAATCCCCCGTACTTACCACTACACTATACTACATCGGTCAGGTACACCGCCTGGTGGGGTTGTAAGCCTCTTGAGATCCCTCGAGAGGTAAAACCTGTTGTAAGGTCACAAAACCACGCATCAAGTTTTTGGCGCCGCTGCCGGGGAATAGTTAATGTTTAGGTTGAATTTTTATTTCTATTAGGTCTACTCACTAGATTCCTTTCTAGTGAGATTTTTATTTTCTTTTTCTAGATTTTCTTTAGTCTATCTTTTTCTTTGTGTGTTTGTTCGTAATTTCCATTGACTCTTCCGTTCACCATTATGGAGTACGCGAATCCGCCATACCACCAACCACAAAGGCCATTCTACCCTATTGACATCTCGAATTTCAAACAATATCGAGATGAACCCATATATGATGCATGGACTCGTTTTAGAAATTTACTCCGAAAATTCCCTCATCATAGTTTCGCTTTAGCATCCCTAACCCGAACCTTTTACTATCGTGTTGGCCAACATGACCAAATGCGCATTGAGGATTTTGCCAATGGGGACTTTAGGGAATTAAGTGCTGAAGAAGCATGGGATGTCATAGAAGATTGTGCCCAATATTATTATAGGGTAGACAACCAAACAAACGTTAGTACAAGTCAATTGAATATAAATTTCCTGGATCATGAAACAAGTTTGTTTGGGGATGAATACATTAGTGTTGAGATACCTAAGTGGTTGTCATGTAATGCCATAGTACAAAACAAACACATAGGTTATCTTGATGTGATGGAAGATCTAGCCGAGCATGATCACATTGATCAAAAAGACCTAGGTTTTATGATCGATGACGATGAATCTCAAGAAACACATGATGAATCTTTTGGGCAATTTGAATATAGCAGTCAGAATATTGAGGATGATCCTTATGATTCGGATATAGAAGTTGAGATGCCTAGAGAAGCACTTGAGATACTAGGGAAAATGTTAGGGTTAGATTCTAATAAAACACATGATGAGGATATAGGTGGTCTTGACACAAGGAATGATGAGGTAAGTAACATAAGCCTACCAAGTACCCCACAAGTCCTACCATCATTTGAGGCACACACACCGCCGGTGACTTACCCGGAAGAAGTTGAGGAGACTATAGGAACCCCAATAGAGGTAGAGCCCTTTGACCAAACACAACTAGAAGAAATAGGTTTGAATGCTTTTAGTGATCACAACCTTTCTTTTAGTTCTATGGAAGTTCCTAGTTTTGATGAGCCGGAGCCTCAACCAAAACCGTTACCTAATCTTCCATCCTTAGATGTGAGCTTAGGAATTGAATTAGGTCCCGATCCACCCATCAAACCATGTAGTCCGGGTAATGTTAAGATTAAGGTAGTAGACTCTAAGCCTTGTAGAGAGGAAGCTAACGCAGGAGTGAACCATAACCTTACATACTTACATCACCCATTTATGATTGATCACAAGAAACATTATGGGTTTAAACCGGGTTTATTAGGTCAAAGTGGATTCTTAACTTGGAGTCTCTCGAAGTTGATAGAAGATGATCCCTTTCTAGGAGAAAATCTTTATCCGCCCACTAACCCAATTGAATTAGGTAAGGTTATGATGATAGGATCCCGCACCTTTGAGCATATAATTCACCCGTCACTCTTTCCTCACGTGGTATATTTCCACCCTAAGGGTGTGTATCGCTACTTTCACCCACACTTAATCCTAAGTGTAGGGAAAACCTCCCCTATTTCCGTTAAATAAGGGTAGAGTCAGGCTCGTGACTCGAACAAAAACAAGCGCTCTTGGGAGGCAGCCCATGCTTTATTTGCTTTGTGTGTTTATTTATTTGTTTGTTTGATTTTATTTTCCGTATGTGTGTTTAATTTTTATCATTATTGATTCATGTTCAAAAGTAATTTGTGAAAATGCTTTATTTTGTTTTTAACTTCGTCTTAACTACATATAAAGATATTTTGCAAAAGTTAAGTGTAAGGGAAATCTAAATCGGTTTATTAGAACACAAATGAACATGAATCGTAATAATAATAAAATAGCATACATATTCGTATTTGTTTGAGTCAAATGCTTGTATCGAGTCATAATGATGTTTTGCAGGATTTCCAGGAAGTAAGGTAAAGGTTTTTCCAGAAATTTTCCGGAAACTTAAAATGAAAATTTTTGTCAGGTCATTTCTGACGGCGTCAGGGTTTATAACCTGACGGCGTCAGATTTAATTTTCAGAAATTTTTGAAAGTTTTGTTTTCATAAAAAGTTTTTATTAAAATCTCCAACTTATAATCTCCAGGAATCTGCAAAATTATCATTCCACAAGCATTATATCCTTATATATAGATTTTATCCCGCCGATGTTATGCAGGTTTTCGTGTTTGTTTTCTCAGGTTTGACAGGTTATTTTGGACAAGGAAATGTTTTGAATCAAGCTTGTGGCGATGCATTAGTCATGGAGCTTCTACATTACTTTGGAGGAAGATCTAACCGTGTAATTTCATTATCCACCGAGCGAATCAGGGGAGTATTTGATTTCATTCTTTTACCTTATTTACTTTTACATCTTGTTATTTGAACATTGGGGACAATGTTCATCTTAAGTGTAAGGGGGGTAAAAGTACGATTTTAGAGAATGCCATTGCGCTTGATTTTTGTTTGTTTAATAATAGATGTGTAATAAAACTGAGATAAATACCTGTTAGGGTAATTTTAGTGCCAAATTTAAAATTTTTTACAACACTTAGGAGTGAAACTTTGATCTTAATGAGCGTCTCACGGATAGGAGTTATATGACTAGCACAAAAAAAACCGTACCACTAAAAAATTTTCCACCCCAAATATGTGAGGTTCGCCCCTAGAATTGGTAGGAAAAGCATTTATGCTATGATGTGTGTACCGGTAGCACTTAGATTCTAGAACTTGCGTTAGGACCATTCCGAGGCCACAAGTGAGACTACATTCGTGTAGTTAGATTTACTACATGATAAGAGGCATTAGGATTAACCCATTGTTTTACACCTGTGTTTTTGTTATAATTACTTTGGCTACATTGGTCAAGTAATTCTCCCACACCCTTTGCGTTGTACTCATTCTTAGTACACGATACCCCTAGTACACCCCTCAGAGCCTATCTTTTCGTTTCGACCTTTAAGCATTTTACTTAAAGGAAGAATTTGTTACACCCCACTAAAATGTACACCCAAATCGCCTTAGCCTACCTTGTATGCACTCATTTTTAGTGCATTATTGTTACAACATTTGTTTAAACCCAAGTTAATTATCTAGTTGATTACATGGTTGCTAAGTCGAGTCATATCCTTGTACATATTGTTTTGGGACGATTGGGACTCATGGGTAAAGTACTAGTGTAATGGAGTAATGGGGAAGAACAACATTATTACCCCCATATGTGCTAAATGTTTTAAAAGTACTCCAAGTTTTTCAATTATCTTAATTCGAGTCATTAGATTAGTATTTGTAAAGTTATGTAAAAGTTCAAGTGTAAGGGGAATGCAATGCCCCTATGATGTATTATTTTGGATGGTAGGGCAAGAGTGTATGTCAAAAAAAAAAAAAAATAATCAAGAAAAATACAAAAAAATGAGAAAATGAAAAAATAGAAAAAAACATACGGACTACCATCCCGTTTCATTTTACGTTTGTTTTATGTTTGTTTTTGTTTTTGTTATTTCGTTTCTAGCTTAAGATCGAGTCTAGTCTTGGCTTAGCAACATTGTATAGTACATGTAATTGATCAAGATTTTTAACTCGCCACCAGTAAAATATCCCTTATCCAACCAAACCGTGTTTTCCTTTTCCCTACACCTAACGTTATAACCCATTTAAAAGCCCTCTTTGATAGTTTATCTTTAGTGCTTACGCCTAGTGGAGGAGGTTTTCGATCCTTTCCCAAGCCTATGGTAATCTATTTGCTATGACAGGTAGTGAGAGATATTATCCGTTTTCATTTATGAGATTTATTTTGATGACACTTGAGAGATGTGAGTATCTAAACACTACTTGTGAGGTGCTAGTTTGTAATCTCCGTGCTTATTATGATTGAAGTGGAACGAATATTTGTTGTAATTACTTTTATGTTAGCATTAAATGACCCCTAACTTGTATTTTGATTAGAATAAAAGCGCATTTGCTTGAGGACAAGCAAATCTCAAGTGTAAGGGTATTTGATGAAGCGAAAAGTGTACCGCTTTTAAGGGGTCATTTAAGCCTTAAATCGTATTTATTTGATCAAATATTGCCCTAAATCGTTCCTTTTGTCATTTTAGGTACTTTTGAGGAGAAATCTGGAAAAGGAGGCATTTTGGACGTTTTTGGAGCATAAAAGTGAAGAAAACGACAAAGTCTCAAAAATCGGCTAAAAGTTACCTTTGACGGCGTCACAATTTACTCTAGACGGCGTCATGCCTTGGCAAGAAAAAGTGGACGTGAAATTTACTCATGATAAGCCAGTGAAAATAGCATGTAAATTCTGACGGCGTCACGCTTTAACTTGATCAAGGGCGTCACGGCTTAAATTAAAAGGGGACGGCGTCACGTTCAAGGTTCGACGGCGTCAAGCCTTGATAAGCCAGAATGGATTTTTGAAGAGCTAAAGAGGGACGGCGTCAAGAAGGTCATCCGGGAACCCTAGAAGTGGCGAGGTGACGGCGTCACAATCCATAAGGTGACGCCGTCAGATCCAAAAGTCTATATATAGTTTTCTAATTTTTTGTCATTAGAGAGAGCTTAGTGTGTGGAATTTTGGGAGAAAACCCTAAGACGAATTCAGCTTCTTTTTCAAGGCTTTTTGCCTTGAGATCTTCCATGTTACATTGAAGATAAGTTATCAATTAATCATTCAATATGTCTATGTGTTGTTTGATTTTATCTTATTCTTGTCTTTTGATTAACATGTTAGGCTAAATTTATCTTGTGTTTGCTTAGATCTAATGAAACCTAGCTATTGATTATTGGTTATTAGTGTGTTATTAGTTGTATTGGATGATTGTTATCTATGTTAGGCTTAAGAAAACTGGCTAACTTCCTATTCGGTAACTTGCTTGAACGTCTTAAGAAACATGAACCAAATGCGTACTAAAGGTTTTTATGGTTGTATTTAATACACAAGCGAATTCTAGTGATCCCATGTTAGGAGCTTCCTAGCCGGCTCGACATAGGAGTGAAGTAGGAGCTTGTAGAGTTGGGGAAGTAAGTACGCCACCCCACGAATGGTATTAAGGAATACACCCGTCATCCACGCGACTAATACACACTAATTAACCGGTAAAAGATAGTTAGGGAGTAAGGAAATCTAAGTAAACACATTTCTCTACACATAAGTTTCTCACCACATTTTCATTTTCAGTTGTTATTTTATTTGCATCCGTAGTAATTTTGGGTTAGTTGACTAGCAACTAATTCCGCCCACTCCTTCAAAACCGAGATTTTACTTGCTTTCATAAAAAAAAATATAAAAACATAAAAAAGAATCTTCCTCAACCCTTAGACCTAATTAGAGTAGTCTTTCACACCTAACGAACACTATTCCCTGTAGAGAACGATCAATCCCCCGTACTTACCACTACACTATACTACATCGGTCAGGTACACTGCCTGGTGGGGTTGTAAGCCTCTTGAGATCCCTCGAGAGGTAAAACCTGTTGTAAGGTCACAAAACCACGCATCAATGGGAAATCAAGTATTAAAGGGAGTGCAATCTTTCGTTGTCACATTACACAAGCCACCAATCCTGATGAATTAAAGTTTGCTAACACAATAAAACAAAACTACTTAATGAATTAAACACATGCAGCACCTTCTTACAGCTCTTGTATCTTCGTTTGGTGTGTCTTGTGCTGCCTCCTTGACTGAATTCGACCTAGGGTTCTGCTGCTTCGGAATGGACCCACAGGGGGACATCATGGTGCCAGCTACACCGCTAAAAAAATCTTTGATTCTGGATTCTATTGGCCGACAATCTACCGCGATGCCCACGACTTGGTGAAGTCTTGTGACTCTTGCCAACGTCAAGGAAAAATCTCGCAAAAAGACGAAATGCCTCAAAATGCAATTCAAATCTGTGAGATTTTTGACGTGTGGGGCATCGATTTCATGGGGCCATTCCCGTCTTCACGAGGGAATAAGTATATCCTCGTGGCCGTCGACTACTTGTCAAAATGGGTTGAAGCTAAAGCGCTCCCCACTAATGACGCCCGAGTGGTTGTTAAGTTCTTAAAAAATCTCTTCTCCCGATTCGGAACTCCTCGTGCTATAATCAGTGATCGCGGTACTCACTTCTGCAATGATCAATTTGCAAAAGTTATGCTCAAGTATGGTGTCACTCACCGACTTTCTACCGCGTATCACCCGCAAACAAGCGGACAAGTTGAGGTTTCGAATCGTGGATTGAAACGTATCCTTGAAAGAACCGTTGGAGAAAATCGAGCCTCGTGGGCCGACAAATTGGATGATGCTTTATGGGCTTTCCGAACCGCTTTCAAGACACCCATTGGGTGTACTCCTTATAAGCTGGTTTACGGAAAGGCCTGCCATCTGCCCATCGAGCTCGAACATAAGGCATATTGGGCCTTGAAACATGCCAATTTTGACCTTAAGACCGCGGGTGATCACCGTAAGCTTCAATTAAATGAATTAAATGAGCTTCGGGATCAGGCCTATGAAAATTCTTTGATCTACAAAGAGAAAACAAAAAGGATTCATGACTCTAAGATTAAAAACCGCATTTTCAATGTTGGTGATCGAGTCCTCCTTTTCAATTCTCGGCTAAAGATTTTCTCGGGCAAACTCAAAACCCGCTGGTCTGGGCCATTTACCATCACTCAAGTTTTTCCATATGGAACCGTCGAGTTAGCTCAAAAGGACGGTCCAAAATTTAAGGTGAATGGTCATAGGTTGAAACACTATTTTGGAGGGGACGTACCATCCATGGTTGTCCCAGATCTCCAAACTTTCCCCATGGACAAATAAATTCGGGGTCGAGTCAAGCTCATGTGACTCGGTTACCAAAAACAAGCGCTTCGTGGGAGGCACCCCATGCTTATCCATCTATCTTCTTTCTATTTTCTTTAATAAAGAAGAGGGGATCCTCTTCCATATCTTGTGCCTCGTTGTTTTTCTGTGATGTGTCCAGGAATGCCGATGATGAAGACTCTCGTGCTCGTAGTTTCCTTCTCGCTACTCGAGTTTCATCATCCGCTGCTTATCCAATATCCTAAATCTTATCGTTTTACATCTATCTTTTGGCATAATCTGACGGCGTCAAGCCTTGATAAGCCAGAGCGGATTTTGGAGGTCTAAAGAGGGACGGTGTCAGGAAGGCCATCCGGGAACCCTAAAAGCGGCGAGGTGACGGCGTCAGGATCTACAACGTGACGCCGTCAGCCCTTAATCTCTATATATAGTTTTGCAATTTTTTGTCATTAGTGTGGAACTTTGTGTGTAACCTTTTGGGAGGAAACCCTAAGACGATTTTAGCAGCTTTTTCAAGGCTTTTTGCCTTGAGATCTTCCATGTTACATTGAAGATAAGTTATCAATTAATCATTCAATATGTCTATGTGTTGTTTGATTCTATCTTGTTCTTGTCTTTTGTTTAACATGCTAGGCTAGGTTTTCTTTGTGTTTGCTTAGATCTAATGAAACCTAACTATTGATTATTGATTATTAGTGTGTTATTAGTTGTATTGGATGATTGTTTATCTATGTTAGTGGTATGTGCTAAAACACATACTTTTATTTGACCAAAACCGGACCATAAAGACCAAAAACCCGATCATAAATGCCAAATATGTGTTGTTTTTGTGTTTTTGAATATGCAGGTACGGATATGTGTGAAACGGACTCAAAACGAATCAAAACCAACAAACACGAGCATGAGAGATGGAAAAGTGTTCAAGAGCCGGAGCCGGGGAAGAGTTTGGATTATATTTGAGCTCATATGTCAAAGTTAACCCTTGAACTATTAGAAGTTGTCAATTTCAGCCCTTGGATCTACTTTCGAAAAATGGCAGCAAAGGTCCTCAAAAATCCAGAATTTACAAGATTGGTCCCTTAAACTTTACACTTAAAAACCTTAAATCCTTAAATACAACACTATCCGGATCCATTACACCAATAATCCAATCCACTAACAAAAATAACCCACTAGCCCAATTACATAAACCCGAGCCCACCATTTCAATAAATAAACCCCAATCCAACACCATCCCATACCCGGTCCATCTTTATTAGATCAACCCGACCCAACCACTTAAAACCCGGTCAACACAATAAACTCCAGTCAAAAAAAAAAATATAAACTAAAACACACACACCCCGCCCACGTTTTCCCCAATTAACCCAGTTTTACTGTGCAACGAAGAACCCTAATTACCTAACCCGTACAATTACGGCGAGTAAGGGTAGTATAGTACAATTGCTCGGGTTCTAGAAGAGTACAAACGTGTCAGAGAGTGTCAGGGCCTCGGATTGCCAGCGTGGCTCATTAAACGGCTCTGATTGATCTAAACACCTCATCAATTCAATCAAAGGGCTCATATTCGATTGGCTTAGCAAATGGGATCTAAAAATGGATATTCGAGGGAGATGCTTATTCTGGATCCTTCTGAAGACCTCTGAGCTCGGCTATATAAAGGACTCCTCACTCACGATTTCGGGGTTAGCTAGCTTAGGAGTAGGAGTAGAGTAATACCGTCAATTTAGTTTTCTAGTGTAATTTTCAAATTTAAGTTGTAATTTTCTGAGTTAGTGAGTCGTTAGTGTAGGCTTTGAAGTAATGTTACTCTGCTAAAATTCATTTTCAGTTGTATTTCTCTTTTCAAAGTATTGTATTCTCAAATTTTAAGTGTAATAAAAGTTTAGTTTGTATCAGGATTTTAAGAAATTTACTTTGTAATTTTTAATTTCTATTAATGAAAGTTTTCATTTAAATGTTTCAATTATTGTTTCAGTTTATGATTCTGCTCATTTAGTTTTTGTCGGATTCCAAGTTCTGATCATCATTTTAAAAAAAAATAAGTCAAAATAGTCAAGGTGTGATAAGCTGTTGGAATAAGTTGTGGAGATTAAGCTGATGGTGGATAGAAGCTGGAAATTGGGTTATGTTAGTGGCTTAAGCCTGGGTAGGTTTGGTTTTGATGATCTGAGATCACTAGTATTGCAGCAGGACCACTTTGTGAGTGTTATTACATCTAGTTTTTTTTTTATTGCTGCTCATTATTTTCTTTCTATTAGCTGCTCTTGTTGTTGTTACTTTCAATTAGTATAAGTAAAATAGTTAAAGAGATTTAGATTTAGACTAAAATAGGTTTAGAATTAAGGTTGTAAGTTGTTGGAATTTTTCTTTCTGGTTCAAGAGATCAGCAGCTGAGCTTATTGGTTTTCAGTTTAAGCACTTTTAGAATAGTTTAAAAAAAAGCTTGAAAGAGTTGTTTTAAATTTGAAAGTTGTAGTCACAACCTTTTGCGCCATTTTGTTTCTGCTGTCACAACTACATAAGTGCAGGATTATAATTTTTAGGCTGCTGATGTATACCTACTACTGGCTTCATTAGATAAGTTTAGAACTTATTAATTGGCTTTTTAAATAGTTCAAGTAGGTGGTTTAATGTTTAACATCTGGTATCCAGGATAGTGGCTTATTTAAGAGCTTTTCTAGGGCTGAAAATTCATCTCAAAACTGCTAATCTAATATGACAAAAAAGTGCAGCAGCCTATTGTGTTTTTGATGACTGATCTAGGCCAAAATTAAGCTATCAAACAAGTGTTTGTGATAGGGCTTTTTAGATATTAGTGATCTCTGTTTATTGAGCTTTCTAAAACAGTTTTCATTTTAAAAATTGGTTTAGATTTGAGTTTTTTATAAGCCTTTGAAAAGGGCTTGTTAGGGTGTTAACTGATTTAGAAAATAAAATAAGTTTTTGTGATTGACATTTCTGGTCCCTTAACTTTCTGCTTTGAGTTAAATCGTGCTTAGGTAGTATTAGTATTAAAGTAGTTTGTATTTTTGGCATTTTTAGTCCATGTCTTTGTATAAATACGTTTTTAGTTTTAAATACGTTCTAGAAATTACATTTCCAGTCCTTGTCTTTGTTTTCAAACTTTTTAGATTTAAATTAAGTTTCCAAAAGTACATTTTCAGTCCCTTTAGTCTTTATAAACTTTTTCTTTAATTTTCTTTTATAAAATTAGATTTATTAGATTACATTTTTAGTCCTTTAGGTTTTTAGCTTCGCATTTTAGGTTTATTTCTTCACTATTAGTGTTATAAATCTCGGGAATAGCCCGGGATTTGCGTTATTTGATTTCTTTTTGTGTGCTTTAATTTGATAACGTAAATGCTTTTAATTTTTCATATTTTAGTGTAATCAATACCAAAATAATCTTTCACGTTCACTTATTCACTTCACATTTTCACGACACCGAATCGACTTAAACGCCGTCAAACCTTCGTTGGGAGAACGACCCGGGGAAATTGTATTCGTTACAATTTCTTTGGAATCAAAAATAAACAAATATATATCACATCAATAAAATGGCGCCGCTGCCGGGGAAGGCTTGAAACGAGTGCGTCGATTTCGTCCGTTGTTTTTGTGATTTGAAGATCCTTCCTTGGAAGTTATTGTTTTTTATAAAAATAAAAATACAAAAATATAATAATTAAAAAACACTTTTCCTAAAGTGTTTTCACCATTAATAATAAATCCTCCGTCTTCCGTTGAAGGAGGGCGGTTGTAAACCATTCCAAATAACAACAAAACAAATCGTGAAATTAATCGTTATCGGATTACTTTATTACTACAACCTAATTACGGGGTTTAAGGAAGCTTGACATTAAATTGTCGAGCTGAAGAAGGCGGGTTTTTAAGCATCTTCGGAGCTACCTTTGCCTTCCCGCCACGCTGCGCGTAGTTTTAAAGGAAACGGTTACGGTTAACGTAACGGTTACCAAAAAGAAAATAAAATCTTTTGTTTTTCAATATATTAAAAAAGCCAAAAATAATTCCCAACCAAAAATACAAAAAGATTTTTGATTTTCATTTTTGTTTTCTTTTTGGTGTATGAACACCCGCTCATCTTCTCAAAATCTTATTTCTCCATTATCAAATCCCGAAAGGGTAATTCGACACACACACCGTGCTCATTTCCCAAACGTTGAGGAAATGAACGACAATCAAGCTCCTCCGGTGGAGCCTAATCAAGGAGCACAACCGGGCCCCGACCTCCGTCCGATGGAGGAACAACTTCAAACACCATTTAATGGTGTGCGAAGGGCCATTGTGATTCCCGACATACTTGCTAATCAATTTGAAATCAATCACGGGTTATTGAACCTCATCACTAATATCTCTTACCATGGGTTCGAGAGTGAAGATCCTCACATTCACATTAGGAACTTCACGGATATAGTTGAGACCATTAAGCTTAACCAAGTATCTTATGATGCGATCAAGATGAAGTTATTTCCTTTCTCCCTTAAGGGAGCGGCTCGAACTTGGCTTGAGAAGGAACCCCCGAACTCGATCTATACTTGGGGTGACCTAGCTTCAAAGTTCGTGAACCATTTCTATCCTCCTTCTAAGATTTCTAATCTCCGCGCTCAAATCTTACGTTTCCAACAAGCCTTTGATGAATCGTTCAGCGAGGCTTGGGATCGGTTTAAGGAGTTGATTGAGAAATGTCCGAACCACGGTTTTTCGGAGCTTCATCAAATCGATACCTTTTATAATGGTTTGAGTCTTGCCGATCAAGATTCACTCAATTCGGCGGCCGGTGGAAACTTATTGGCTCGTAATATTCGAGAGGCATTCGGAATAATTGAAAACAAAGCTCGTGTGAGAAATTCAAGGAGCAAGCTTCAAACGTCTAGTGCTAATAGTAAGATCAATGAAGAAGTTATGAATGCTCTCGCCGCACTTAATAAGAAATTCGATTCATTTGTTATTGAGAAAACACCCAACCAAGTCAATGTTATTAATAATGGTTGTGAGATATGTGGTGGTCCTCATTCTTATTTCGAGTGTCCGGCCACCGGGGCTTATGGACACGAGAATGTGTATGCTACTAATGCGGGTGGTAATGGTTACCAACCCCAAGGAGATCGAAATCTCCTTAGCTACCGTTCAAACAATTCACTTGGACCACCACCGGGATTCAATAATCAAAGTCAAAATCAAGGTCAAAACCGTAATCAAGTGAACAATAATCAAAATCGTGCAAATAATGGTTTTCAAAACAATGGTTTTAATCAAAATCAAAACCGGGGTTTTCAAGGAAATCAAAATCAAGGGAATTTTTATGGGAATTTCAATACTAATCAAGGAAATTTGAATCAAAATCAAGGGAATTTTCATAATCAAGGTTTCAATAACAACAACCGAGGGCAAAATTTTAATCAAAATCAAAATGTTGTTCCAAATCCGCCGCCCTCGGATGAGATTCTTCGACAATTAATGCTTCAAAATCAAAATCTGATGAGAACTCAAGAGTTGTTAACTAAGGAAATGAGTGAGATTAAGAAACGTTTAAATGATCAACCCTCGGGTTCGGGTACTACTTCCCTTCCCAGCAACACGATCGCAAACCCGAGGGGCGACGTTAAAGCGATCACAACACGAAGTGGTGTTTGTTATGATGGACCTACGGCTCCGACTACCTCTTCTTCTCTTCTTCCCAAGGTAGTCGCCCGTGAAACCGAGGAGACAACGGATACGGCACTTCCTACTAATAACGGAAGGACCGAAGACATCCAACCTCCGGTTGTCCAATCGTCAAAAGGAAAAGGGAAAGTTGATTTTGAACAAGAGGTTCCCGTTAAGATAAAACTTCCGTATCCGTCACGACTTGATGAACAAAAGCACCATGATAAGAATACGCATCAGATGGAGAAATTCTATCAAATCTTTCAAGATATGAGTTTCGAAATTAGCTTTGCGGATGCTGCTCTTTTAATGCCGAAGTTTGCATCGATGGTGAAGAATTTACTAAGCAACAAAGATAAATTGTTTGAGATGGCAAAAACAACCCCGTTAAATGAACAATGTTCCGCGGTTCTCCTTAAAAAGCTTCCGGAAAAGCTAGGAGATCCCGGAAAGTTCCTTATTCCGTGCAATTTTCCGGGGATGGTTCAATGTTTCGCCTTGGCCGATCTTGGCGCTAGCATTAACCTAATGCCTAAGTCCGTCTGGGAAAAATTATCTCTCCCCGCTCTCACTCCGACCCGGATGACTCTCGAGCTCGCAGATCGATCAATCACTCGACCAATTGGCATAGCCGAAGATGTCTACGTTAATGTGGGAAAGTTCCATTTTCCGGCAGACTTTGTGATTGTCGAATTTGATGCCGATCCTCGAGTTCCTCTCATTCTCGGGAGAGGATTCTTAAGAACCGGGCGTGCGTTGATTGATGTTTATGATGAAGAGATTACCTTGCGAGTTGGTAATGAAGCCGTGACTTTCGATTTGGATCAAAACGCGAGATACTCCTCCAACGATAATTGTATGTCCGTGAATCGTATTGATATTATTGACGTCACTACGGAGGAGTATGCTCAAGAGATTCTCGGTTTTGCTAGTGGCAATCCCACTTTGGATTCTTCTTCTACCTCTATTGATGATTCTTCTCCGTCTACTATTTCTTCACCTATCATCTCCGACTCATCCCCGTCCCTCACTCCGTTTGAGGGAGGTGATTTCTTTTTGGAAGAGGTCAATGAGTTTCTTGCTACCGACACATCTTCTTCACCGGAAGATGATGATTCTTATTATGATCCGGAGGGGGATATTCTTATGCTTGAACAACTTTTGAATGAAGACCCTACCCCTTTTTCCCCTCCGATGGACCTTAAAATGGCCGACGTTAAGGAAATTAAGCCGTCTATTGAAAATCCTCCGGAGCTTGAGCTCAAGGATTTACCTCCTCATCTTGAATATGCTTTCTTGGGAGATTCCGATACATTTCCCGTCATCATTTCAAAAGCTCTCAAAGATGAGGAGAAGACAAAACTCTTAGACGTGCTTAAAAAGCATAAAAGTGCCATTGCTTGGCAGATCTCCGACATAAAGGGTATTGACCCTAAATTCTGCACCCATAAGATCTTATTGGAAGATAATTTCAAACCCGCTGTTCAGCAACAGAGACGGGTTAACCCAAAAATCCATGATGTCATAAAAAAGGAAGTTATTAAACTCCTCGACGCAGGGATGATTTATCCAATCTCAGATAGCTCATGGGTTAGTCCGGTCCACTGTGTGCCTAAAAAGGGTGGAATGACCGTGATAACAAACGAAGAAAATGAGTTAATTCCCACACGTCTCGTCACCGGATGGAGAGTGTGTATTGATTACCGAAAACTCAACGATGCTACCCGTAAAGACCATTTCCCTCTACCATTTATGGACCAAATGCTTGAGCGTTTGGCGGGAAATGAGTTCTATTGTTTTCTCGATGGCTTTTCCGGGTATTTTCAAATACCAATTGATCCCCAAGATCAGGAAAAGACCACCTTCACGTGTCCTTATGGAACATTTGCCTACCGACGCATGCCTTTCGGCTTGTGCAATGCTCCGGGCACGTTTCAAAGGTGCATGATGGCCATATTCCATGATATGATCGAGACAACAATGGAGGTCTTTATGGATGACTTCTCGGTTTATGGAAATTCTTTCTCCTCGTGCCTCTCCCATTTAGAGAAAATGCTTGAACGATGTGAAAGCACCAATCTCGTTCTAAATTGGGAGAAGTGCCATTTCATGGTTAAAGAGGGCATAGTCCTCGGCCATAAGATTTCCAAATCTGGGATTGAGGTCGATCGAGCTAAAGTCGATGTTATCGCTAAGCTACCTCATCCCACTACCGTCAAAGGAATCCGAAGTTTCCTTGGTCATGCCGGTTTCTACAGACGATTTATTCAAGACTTCTCAAAAATCGCCCGGCCTCTGACCCATCTTCTTGAAAAAGATGCTCCGTTCATCTTCTCTCCCGAATGCATCGAAGCATTCGAGGTTCTCAAAAAGAAACTGACCGAAGCACCGATTTTGGTTGCCCCCGACTGGGACTTGCCCTTTGAGCTAATGTGTGATGCAAGCGATTATGCTATCGGTGCAGTCCTGGGGCAACGCAAGTCCAAATATTTCCAACCGATACACTATGCTAGCAAGACAATGACCAATGCTCAATCTCATTACACTACTACTGAGAAAGAATTGTTGGCCGTTGTCTACGCTTTTGAGAAATTTAGACCGTATCTTGTCTTATCAAAAAGCATAGTGTATACGGACCATTCTGCTCTAAAGTATCTCTTAGCAAAACAAGATGCTAAACCGAGATTACTTCGGTGGATTCTTCTGCTCCAGGAATTTGACATTATCATTCGTGATAAAAAAGGAGCAGAGAATCTAGCCGCTGATCATTTGTCCAGACTGGAAAATCCTCATCAAAGTGTTCTCGAGAATAAGGAAATCACCGAGACATTTCCTCTCGAGACACTTGGGAAAATATCTTCAAAAAATGATCCGAGTACCCCATGGTTTGCTGATTACGCAAATTACCATGCGGGGAATTTTGTGGTGAAAGGGATGTCGTCCCAGCAGAAAAAGAAGTTTTTCAAAGATGTTAAACATTATTTCTGGGACGATCCCTACTTATTCCGGATATGTGCCGATCAAGTGATAAGACGGTGTGTGCATGGCCAAGAAGCCGTTGACATCCTCAACGCTTGTCATAATGGACCCACAGGGGGACATCATGGTGCCAGCTACACCGCTAAAAAAATCTTTGATTCTGGATTCTATTGGCCGACAATCTACCGCGATGCCCACGACTTGGTGAAGTCTTGTGACTCTTGCCAACGTCAAGGAAAAATCTCGCAAAAAGACGAAATGCCTCAAAATGCAATTCAAATCTGTGAGATTTTTGACGTGTGGGGCATCGATTTCATGGGGCCATTCCCGTCTTCACGAGGGAATAAGTATATCCTCGTGGCCGTCGACTACTTGTCAAAATGGGTTGAAGCTAAAGCGCTCCCCACTAATGACGCCCGAGTGGTTGTTAAGTTCTTAAAAAATCTCTTCTCCCGATTCGGAACTCCTCGTGCTATAATCAGTGATCGCGGTACTCACTTCTGCAATGATCAATTTGCAAAAGTTATGCTCAAGTATGGTGTCACTCACCGACTTTCTACCGCGTATCACCCGCAAACAAGCGGACAAGTTGAGGTTTCGAATCGTGGATTGAAACGTATCCTTGAAAGAACCGTTGGAGAAAATCGAGCCTCGTGGGCCGACAAATTGGATGATGCTTTATGGGCTTTCCGAACCGCTTTCAAGACACCCATTGGGTGTACTCCTTATAAGCTGGTTTACGGAAAGGCCTGCCATCTGCCCATCGAGCTCGAACATAAGGCATATTGGGCCTTGAAACATGCCAATTTTGACCTTAAGACCGCGGGTGATCACCGTAAGCTTCAATTAAATGAATTAAATGAGCTTCGGGATCAGGCCTATGAAAATTCTTTGATCTACAAAGAGAAAACAAAAAGGATTCATGACTCTAAGATTAAAAACCGCATTTTCAATGTTGGTGATCGAGTCCTCCTTTTTAATTCTCGGCTAAAGATTTTCTCGGGCAAACTCAAAACCCGCTGGTCTGGGCCATTTACCATCACTCAAGTTTTTCCATATGGAACCGTCGAGTTAGCTCAAAAGGACGGTCCAAAATTTAAGGTGAATGGTCATAGGTTGAAACACTATTTTGGAGGGGACGTACCATCCATGGTTGTCCCAGATCTCCAAACTTTCCCCATGGACAAATAAATTCGGGGTCGAGTCAAGCTCATGTGACTCGGTTACCAAAAACAAGCGCTTCATGGGAGGCACCCCATGCTTATCCATCTATCTTCTTTCTATTTTCTTTAATAAAGAAGAGGGGATCCTCTTCCATATCTTGTGCCTCGTTGTTTTTCTGTGATGTGTCCAGGAATGCCGATGATGAAGACTCTCGTGCTCGTAGTTTCCTTCTCGCTACTCGAGTTTCATCATCCGCTGCTTATCCAATATCCTAAATCTTATCGTTTTACATCTATCTTTTGGCATAATCTGACGGCGTCAAGCCTTGATAAGCCAGAGCGGATTTTGGAGGTCTAAAGAGGGACGGTGTCAGGAAGGCCATCCGGGAACCCTAAAAGCGGCGAGGTGACGGCGTCAGGATCTACAACGTGACGCCGTCAGCCCTTAATCTCTATATATAGTTTTGCAATTTTTTGTCATTAGTGTGGAACTTTGTGTGTAACCTTTTGGGAGGAAACCCTAAGACGATTTTAGCAGCTTTTTCAAGGCTTTTTGCCTTGAGATCTTCCATGTTACATTGAAGATAAGTTATCAATTAATCATTCAATATGTCTATGTGTTGTTTGATTCTATCTTGTTCTTGTCTTTTGTTTAACATGCTAGGCTAGGTTTTCTTTGTGTTTGCTTAGATCTAATGAAACCTAACTATTGATTATTGATTATTAGTGTGTTATTAGTTGTATTGGATGATTGTTTATCTATGTTAGTGGTATGTGCTAAAACACATACTTTTATTTGACCAAAACCGGACCATAAAGACCAAAAACCCGATCATAAATGCCAAATATGTGTTGTTTTTGTGTTTTTGAATATGCAGGTACGGATATGTGTGAAACGGACTCAAAACGAATCAAAACCAACAAACACGAGCATGAGAGATGGAAAAGTGTTCAAGAGCCGGAGCCGGGGAAGAGTTTGGATTATATTTGAGCTCATATGTCAAAGTTAACCCTTGAACTATTAGAAGTTGTCAATTTCAGCCCTTGGATCTACTTTCGAAAAATGGCAGCAAAGGTCCTCAAAAATCCAGAATTTACAAGATTGGTCCCTTAAACTTTACACTTAAAAACCTTAAATCCTTAAATACAACACTATCCGGATCCATTACACCAATAATCCAATCCACTAACAAAAATAACCCACTAGCCCAATTACATAAACCCGAGCCCACCATTTCAATAAATAAACCCCAATCCAACACCATCCCATACCCGGTCCATCTTTATTAGATCAACCCGACCCAACCACTTAAAACCCGGTCAACACAATAAACTCCAGTCAAAAAAAAAATATAAACTAAAACACACACACCCCGCCCACGTTTTCCCCAATTAACCCAGTTTTACTGTGCAACGAAGAACCCTAATTACCTAACCCGTACAATTACGGCGAGTAAGGGTAGTATAGTACAATTGCTCGGGTTCTAGAAGAGTACAAACGTGTCAGAGAGTGTCAGGGCCTCGGATTGCCAGCGTGGCTCATTAAACGGCTCTGATTGATCTAAACACCTCATCAATTCAATCAAAGGGCTCATATTCGATTGGCTTAGCAAATGGGATCTAAAAATGGATATTCGAGGGAGATGCTTATTCTGGATCCTTCTGAAGACCTCTGAGCTCGGCTATATAAAGGACTCCTCACTCACGATTTCGGGGTTAGCTAGCTTAGGAGTAGGAGTAGAGTAATACCGTCAATTTAGTTTTCTAGTGTAATTTTCAAATTTAAGTTGTAATTTTCTGAGTTAGTGAGTCGTTAGTGTAGGCTTTGAAGTAATGTTACTCTGCTAAAATTCATTTTCAGTTGTATTTCTCTTTTCAAAGTATTGTATTCTCAAATTTTAAGTGTAATAAAAGTTTAGTTTGTATCAGGATTTTAAGAAATTTACTTTGTAATTTTTAATTTCTATTAATGAAAGTTTTCATTTAAATGTTTCAATTATTGTTTCAGTTTATGATTCTGCTCATTTAGTTTTTGTCGGATTCCAAGTTCTGATCATCATTTTAAAAAAAAATAAGTCAAAATAGTCAAGGTGTGATAAGCTGTTGGAATAAGTTGTGGAGATTAAGCTGATGGTGGATAGAAGCTGGAAATTGGGTTATGTTAGTGGCTTAAGCCTGGGTAGGTTTGGTTTTGATGATCTGAGATCACTAGTATTGCAGCAGGACCACTTTGTGAGTGTTATTACATCTAGTTTTTTTTTTATTGCTGCTCATTATTTTCTTTCTATTAGCTGCTCTTGTTGTTGTTACTTTCAATTAGTATAAGTAAAATAGTTAAAGAGATTTAGATTTAGACTAAAATAGGTTTAGAATTAAGGTTGTAAGTTGTTGGAATTTTTCTTTCTGGTTCAAGAGATCAGCAGCTGAGCTTATTGGTTTTCAGTTTAAGCACTTTTAGAATAGTTTAAAAAAAAGCTTGAAAGAGTTGTTTTAAATTTGAAAGTTGTAGTCACAACCTTTTGCGCCATTTTGTTTCTGCTGTCACAACTACATAAGTGCAGGATTATAATTTTTAGGCTGCTGATGTATACCTACTACTGGCTTCATTAGATAAGTTTAGAACTTATTAATTGGCTTTTTAAATAGTTCAAGTAGGTGGTTTAATGTTTAACATCTGGTATCCAGGATAGTGGCTTATTTAAGAGCTTTTCTAGGGCTGAAAATTCATCTCAAAACTGCTAATCTAATATGACAAAAAAGTGCAGCAGCCTATTGTGTTTTTGATGACTGATCTAGGCCAAAATTAAGCTATCAAACAAGTGTTTGTGATAGGGCTTTTTAGATATTAGTGATCTCTGTTTATTGAGCTTTCTAAAACAGTTTTCATTTTAAAAATTGGTTTAGATTTGAGTTTTTTATAAGCCTTTGAAAAGGGCTTGTTAGGGTGTTAACTGATTTAGAAAATAAAATAAGTTTTTGTGATTGACATTTCTGGTCCCTTAACTTTCTGCTTTGAGTTAAATCGTGCTTAGGTAGTATTAGTATTAAAGTAGTTTGTATTTTTGGCATTTTTAGTCCATGTCTTTGTATAAATACGTTTTTAGTTTTAAATACGTTCTAGAAATTACATTTCCAGTCCTTGTCTTTGTTTTCAAACTTTTTAGATTTAAATTAAGTTTCCAAAAGTACATTTTCAGTCCCTTTAGTCTTTATAAACTTTTTCTTTAATTTTCTTTTATAAAATTAGATTTATTAGATTACATTTTTAGTCCTTTAGGTTTTTAGCTTCGCATTTTAGGTTTATTTCTTCACTATTAGTGTTATAAATCTCGCGAATAGCCCGGGATTTGCGTTATTTGATTTCTTTTTATGTGCTTTAATTTGATAACGTAAATGCTTTTAATTTTTCATATTTTAGTGTAATCAATACCAAAATAATCTTTCACGTTCACTTATTCACTTCACATTTTCACGACACCGAATCGACTTAAACGCCGTCAAACCTTCGTTGGGAGAACGACCCGGGGAAATATTTTCACGAATATTTCTTTGGAAAAATAAACAAAAAAATATATAAACTCATCAGTTAGGCTTAAGAAAACTGGCTAACCTCCTATTCGGTAACTTGCTTGAACGTCTTAAGAAACATGAACCAATGCGTACTAAAGGTTTTTATGGTTGTATTTAATGCATGAGCGAATTCTAGTGATCCCAAGTTAGGAGCTTCCTAGCCGGCTCGACATAGGAGTGAAGTAGGAGCTTGTAGAGTTGGGGAAGTACGTACGCCACCCCACGATTGGTATTAAGGAATACACCCGTCATCCACGCGATTAATATACACTAATCAACCGGTAAAAGATAGTTAGGGAGTAAGGAAATCTAAGTAAACACATTTCTCTCCACATAAGTTTTACCACCTTTTCATTTTTAGTTATTTTATTTTATTTGCATTCGTAGTTACTTGGGTTAGTTGACTAGCAACTAATTCCGCCCACTCTTTCAAACCCGAGATTTTACTTGCTTTCATAAAAATATAAAAACATAAAAAGAATCTTCTCTCACCCTTAGACCTATTAGAGTAGTTTTTCAATCCTAACGACACTATTCCCTGTGGAGAACGATCAATCCCCCGTACTTACCACTACACTATACTACATCGGTCAGGTACACTGCCTGGTGGGGTTGTAAGCCTCTTGAGATCCCTCGAGAGGTAAAACCTGTTGTAAGGTCGCAAAACCACGCATCAGTGATTAAAAAGCTTATATATGTGTATGGGATAGGATGAACTTACAATATTTCTGCAGATTCTTAAAGATAAAAACTATATATATGTTACCAATTAATGAATCATTATCATTATAATTTACAAACACAATACTAAGGTTTCTTATTTGTTGAGAGTTCACATTGGTATTAGTCAAACAATGATTTCTTTAATAGACGTATGAAGTTGAATATGTAGGTTGAAAATTTGTATATTGAAGTGCTATATGTTTGCACCATTTAATCCTAATGCATTACTTCTCAAAACAGTCACTCAAGCATCTTTCGGAAATATTGTCGAGGTTTGCTCTATAAACAAACTTCATTATATCTTCTCTTATTCATTTCCCAGTTTTTTTTATGTAAATTAATAAGTTTAATTAGATGTTCATTTATAAGGGTTAACTGGTAAGACTACTTTACATATATAATTATAAGTTAATACTTTCAATATTTGTGTTCCTAAGATTAATCAAGCAATTTCTTTGTGGCGAAGTTTACAAATATGGAGGTTGATAATATATGGAGGAAACATGATTTTTTGTTTGTCATGATACATGTTATGAAGGTGTGGATACAGTGGATATAGAGGTGAAATTTGATGTTGATAGTAGGCTATGCTAGGGCGTGTGGTCGACGCCTTGGGAGTACCTATTTAATGGTTATGAGTGCTCGGTGCACATGCATAGAGGACAAATCTGATTTGCATCATTTCTAATTAATAACACTCACTTTGAAGAGCAACAAAAGGACGTTTGGACCATTTGGGGTTGAAGAAGGAACACCCTTTAGTATATTATATGTTTTGTTCAAGTTATTTTTTTACGTATGGTATTGTAATGATTTTTCAAAGCATTTAAATGCTAAATAAATAAATATATGAACACTCGGTCGCTGTATATGTTTTTATATATATTATGTTTTTAATGACTTTATATATATTATGTTTTTAGTGCAAATTTTTATAAAGTATGTGGTCCGAGTTGGTTGGGTGGTGGTTGTGGGCAGTGGTGGTGGTGGTGACGGAGGGAGTATCTTTATATTTATATCTAAAAAATTCCTGTTTATGTTAATTGAAACTTTTAATGAAAATAAACTAATTTAAATACAAAAGTTATGATAACATTACTAGGCATCTAAATATCAATTCCACTAAAATAAATACAATACAACTTCTCTAATAGGCATCTAAATACCGTCATATGCTTATACAAGCAGCTGCATCATGTTAATTGAAACTTTTAATGAAAATAAACTAATTCAAATGCAAAAAGTTATTATAACATTACTAGGCCTCTAAATATCAATTCTACTAAAATAAATACAATACAACTTCTCTAATAGGCATCTAAATACCATCATGTGCTACCCCGATCCGACAAGGGTAAAGATGCATCAACGTTACGGAAAACAACTTAATTAGTCAACAAACAAGCCCGTGCATCGCACGGGTTGTATGAAGCCTCGTTATAGCAGTATTCAGCCCAGGGTAAAAGCCTCACCCACTGTTGAGGACGATCCGACACCATAGCGCGAAGATATTGTTCAAGTCCCCGATTGACAACCTCCGTTTGACCGTCCGTCTGCGGGTGGTATGCCGTGCTATGATTCAACTGAGTACCACTAGCATAAAACAAGTGCTTTCAGAATTTACTAACAAAGATGGGATCACGGTTTTAGGAAAACCATGATGTTTAACCACCATCTCCATAAACAACTCAGCCACTTTAGAAGCGTTAAAATTAGTTGGTAGTGTTCCAAAGTGTGCATATTTGGAAAACCGATCCACCACTACAAAAATAACTGTCAACCCTTTGAAAGTCGGCAACCCGGTAATAGTTTTAGCGCTAAGCCGCCCACCCTATGTCTCATAAACTAATTTGAGATGGATCCTAAACTTTGTACTTGATCAATTCACCAGTTATTATCTTTTTTTACCATTGTTTTGCAAATGAAGATATCCCTCGAAATATTTTGGCTCAACTCGTGATGAGTCACTGTGAGCTAAAATCAGTCATACAAAGTGATGCATTGTCCTAGTGTGCTGTTTATCCAATTCGCGCACATAGATTGCATAGATGGTTTATTCAACTAGATAGACTCTTTAGAAGTGGGAATGATGTTGATTTTGGAAGAAAATCATAAATTCTTGGACCAGAGGATCTTTTATAAACATGACTTTATAAAATATTCGACTTTA